>VWZS01007271.1:3347538-3417405 GCA_013397075.1 Rhabdornis inornatus
CCCCGCGGGGGCTGCAGCTGCCGCTCCTCCCGCGGCCCCTCCATCCTCCCAGGGTGCCGGGGCTGGGGCACGGCGCGGGAACGGGCGGACTGGCAGGGCTGTCACGGTAAATGGAGAATGGGCAGGAATAAAATGGAGTCAGGATGACAGGAGGGCCGCGCCCCCCTCGCCGTTCCCCCGGGCCCGCCGCGGGATCCGTGCGGATGCCGGCCGGGTGTCCCGGCTCCGCCGCCCGTCGCGGAGTTTGTGCGGAAAAGGCTCCAACACCACAACCCCTGTGTTTAGGAAGGGTCGGGGGCTGCTTTTCCCCTCGGCCAGACCCGCCCGGTGGTGAGCAGAAGTGCAGGAAGAGTCACGGAAAAACGGCACCTCGCCGCGGGGTTTGTAAGCTGCCAAGTGCCAGTTAACTTGAGTGAAAGAATTTTCGTTTGCTTATTTTAACAAAACAGCTCCTAGCACTGTCATTGTAGGAACGTTGTAGGTTCTTCATTTCACGGAGCAAGTTTCATCCCTCCGCTTGCTTGACAAATATTCACTAATTTCCTTTCCAACAGGTAAGTGCAGAGTGAGCCTATTTGACAGATGAGCCCATGGAAACAAAGGGCAGTGGAGTGACTTCTCCGGGACCACAGATCCCAGCAAGCAGGACATTTATTTATTTATTTATTTTGTCGAGTAGATAGTGATGTTGAATTATGAAAGAAGTTATCTGGAGTTTAGTTATGCATATGTCCAGGGATTCGTGAGACCTTCAGAATTAGCAGTGGGGTATTTCAGGGTGTGGATTCTCTCAGTCCTCTGTGGGAATAGCTCTGCACATCTGTCTTCCCAGCACCTCTGAGCCTGCCAGACCCTAGTGCTCATTCTTCTCCTGTGTATGCCTGTGCCCAGAAAGTGCTGTGCCTGCTTGCATTCCTAAACAGGAATATGTATAAATCCAGTGCAGCACTAGGCTGAAACTGTGGTTGGACATTAAGGATATTGGAAATTGCAAAGAAAGTCCATTTATTTTTCTTAGACATCTGTTGTTTCTTTATACAGTGCTCAATAATTGAGTGAACTCTTTCATACAAAGTCTAGTCAACTTCAAAAAAAATCTTAAAATCTTAAGCAGCTTCAGACCCTATTCCTATGCTGCTGGCTTTTTTTTTTTTTTTTTTTTGCTTTTGAAATCACATTTTCCCATTTTATTTTGAAAATATTTTCATTCCACGGTTGGTGTGGGAAGAACTCCCTCCCCAGAGTTACCACTAGTAAAATGGAGCAAAGGGCCAACTCCTGTCAAATCTGGAACATAAGCAGTGGAAAACCAGAAGTGGTGTTTCCTTCTATCTTTTCTAGCCTTGTTAGCTGAGGCACTTTTTGTAATGATAATACTTTAAAGATAGGCAGATAGGTGTCATTCTTAATTCTTTTTCTTTAAAGAGAAGGGGTTTCTTTAATGTGATTAAGACCCACTAATGATTAGATCTCCAGCATCCTGTTCTTCTCCTAGTGCACTGTGGGACTTAATTTCTGCTCCCAGCTAGATTGTCTTGGTTTTTTGCAGTCACTCTGGTTTTTTTAATGTTCCAGATTATAACTTTGCTTTTTATGTGCAATTACAGGCTAAAGTTTATTTTAAGGAGACTTAATACAAGCCAAGGGACTGATTATCATTTGCACTTTAAGCTTTGTTGCATGGCTCCTTTAACACAGTGTGGAGTTGGAAAGTGAGTAAATATAAACAGAATTCACAGTGACACACTTCACAGCCTTCTTGCACCCTGTGCCTCTTATAAAGGAGCCTGACATTTAATAAGCATCTGATGCCTGGTATTCTTTTTCTTTCTTTACGTCGTCATTTCATAATGATGCAACTTAAAAAGCTATGTAGGAGGTGCCAGAGAATTCCATGATTCCACTTTTAAGGAGGAAATGATGAGCATGGTGAACTTGAAAGAGGAGAAAAGAAAAACGTGGAAAGGTTGCCAAGATGCAGTCTGGGGGAGAAAAACACTGAATTTTGTCTAACATCAGAGATCCCAGATCACAACATCTGATACTTTTCATTTCCTGATAAGATATCTTTAGGCTAGGCTTTTAACATGCTAGGGATGCAGGAGACCCATGTAGATACTTATTGGCATTTTCAGTACCACCTGGACACTGAAACTCGGAATCAGCATTTTAGATAGCTGAACAATGTATAATTCATCCCCTGATGCTCCTGAGGTTCTCAAGAAATTAATTGGACTTGTGTTGCCATAATCAAGGAGAGTGAGGGTTGTGATGCTATTCCTTACAGTCTGTCATTTGTTTTCTCACCATGTTATTACTGGTATTCAAAGTAACTGATGAAATAAATAAAAATATGATGCCATCTTGTTGCAAGATTTCCTGAAAATATTTCAGAACAGAGTCAGTGGGTCTGAATATTTTATGCAAGTCAAATTAACCTCATAAAAAAAAAGTTTTGCTGTCATGCACAACAAGTGGGCTGCTTAGAAAAAGGTGGGCCAGCAAGTGATTCTGTCATCCAGCTACACTGAGTCATCTGAAGGTGTGAGGGAAAGCAAACCCCTCCAGATGCAGCCCTATTGATTTCCTCAGCTATGTGCTGTGTGTAGATGCTGAACTAAATAATTTAACAATGATCCTAGGTCAACTGAGGTGGATATTAGTGGCTGTGTGTCTTTGTAGTGACACAAAGCAACGTGAGCAAAACTGGGCAAGCTTGGAAAACACACACTCTGATGATGAGGTTAATATTTTTTTATTGCACAGCCACAGCCAAACACTGTGGTCCACCAGTTTGCCAGCAGCCACCTTCTCCCACTGCAGAGAGATTCTCAGGCATCAGGTTTTCCAGGAAAGTATCTCTGTATACGCAGCCTTACTGAACTTTCTAAGCAGGAGCTGAATCCTGAAATTACATTTGTTTTTATTTTGCAAGGCCGAAATTCCTATTACAGGTTCCTCTGGAGATGGGTGAGTCAGTGCTGAGACAGTACCTGTGCTGCCTGGGTGCAGCACTGAACCACCACAGAGAGCTGTAGATGCAGCTGAACCTACAGGCATTACAACCCTGGTCTTTATTATGGTTGAGGTTTTTGAGGGAAAAGATTAAATCAGCTCATTTCCGAATGAGATGTGTGCACTAATGGCACATGAAACTTAGTCGTGTGTCTGTTGCTACAGTCAACATTTTAAATCCTCTGCAGATGGAGAGATTTTTGGAAATGTTACTTGCTAATTGTCCTATTATGCGAAAAAATCTCCTCAAAAACTCAGTGATCAGATTATTCTCTTAGTTTTTCCCCTTGTGCTAGAACATCTTATTCTGCCTACTGCTGATGAATGTGAATTCATTCAGGTGTCTAAAATGTGGTCCCAGCTTGAAAAGAGATTGTAAAACACCGTAAGATAACATGGGGTTAACTTTCCCTGGGGAATGAACCAGCTATGATTTATTAAAGGGCAGGGCCTGATTTTCATTTACGTGGAAGCTCCTGTGTATAGCTCTGGTAGTCAGAAGAAGCCACAATTTAAACAAGAATGACGACCTCAGCAGTCATAATTGTTTTATATATATAAACAGTTGCAACAAGTTTATCATGAGCCAGGAATTGCCAAGCTGCAACATTCAGCTCTGAAGTTTAGGAGTAACTAAACAGTTACTGCTAACCTAAAGTATGAAGACCAGACCTCCAAAACCTTCTCCAAAGGCTGTTTTTAAAATGTGATTTGGAAGGGTTCATTTGATATTTTGAAGAGGGCTCATTTGAGTTCACTTCATGTACGTTCTGCCTTTTTAGGCCATAGAAATCACAAAGTGCAGGTTTTTTTTCTGCTTTTTTTGTTGTAAACGGAAGCTGAGATGTAGTTGTATATTTATAGGATTACAAGGCCCATGACTCTTAAGATGGCATGAAGTATCATGAGACTTGTGGTATGTGTGTTTGAGAGTTGGCAAGACTGTAAAGAAATTATTTTTATTGCCAGAATGGTTAAGACATGACTGGTTATATGGAAAGTGCAGAACGTACTCAGTAATGCAGGGCTCTTTTCATAACAGAACATTTCATTGTGTTTATGCTTGTAAAGTGCAACAAGCAGCAAAGAAAATGTAGGTCAAGTGAGGTTCATAGCAAAGCAGTTACAGGTTTTATCTTAAAGGTGCAGTTTAGGTGATGTTAAGTACGTAACATGTAGATGTAAGTTTCCTTTCGTTAAGTGCAAAACTGCATCATTGGGAGGTTCTCACCACTGAAGGGGAAGGCAACATGCAGCCTTATGCTAGGAATTGAAACATCTGTCGTTTTGAGTCTTTCCCTGAATGTTAGTTAAGCTTTGGAGAGATCCTCTTCTTTTCTTGTTTAAGTATAACCTGCTGTTTATAGCAAGTGAAAAGGCACTTTGGGGAAAAGAGCTGCTGCGCAAAAAGAGAGGTACAAGGGTCTCATACCGATTTGGCAGTATTGCACTTCTCTGTGTGGCAGGCTGCCCAAGAGTCCCATGCGCCAAGTCTTCAAACAGAAGGTGTTTAAGATGATGCATTAGCTTGTGCCCTTGGGCACAGGAAGCGGTGTTGCCTGGGTGCTCCCTCCATCACTTCCCAGCTTTGTTTCAGACAGCCTCCTAGCATCAGAATAAACATCAGTTTTGAGAGAGGCTTCACAGCGTAAGGCTGAGGAACCAGCATCTCCAGAGCAGGAGTGAGACAGGAGGACCTCAAATGGGTTTAAATGTGCCTGCCTGGGAAGAGAAGATTGGGTTCCAGGAGGAGTAAATCTCAAAACAGGGTGGGAGGCTCAAAGTGTCAGGATGCTGTGAGTGCCCAAACGTCTCTCCTTGGCTCTGTGTCTAGCCTGCAGGCAGATTTTGCATCTTTTCTTCTGCATTGTCGAGAGAATTACACATCAAGTTCCACCTCCAGAGTCGCATCATACTTGCATTAACACCAGGAAGACAAGGAAATGCTTTAGCTCTTCCTGGGGGCTTCACTGCAGCAGATACAGAAAAAGAGACAACCCAACATGACTTCCAGGTCTGAGCAGGGCTGATGTCAAACAAAAGCACATTTATAGGTAAAATGTACATGTGCCAAATGCATGTACACTTCATGGCCGGTGCAACCATGAGGCATTTCCACTTCTGGATTGATTTCCCTGTTTTCTGATGCATCATGTTAGTAAAATCCAGGTTCCTCCTCAGAAACATGGCTCGTGAAATCGCCTGCAATGCCTGTCCCCAGGGTGGGTTTGAACTGCAGGAGTCTTGGTACTTTGGCAGATGTTTACAACATGTCACCTTATAAAATCATGTGGAAAGGTTGGCATGAATTCCTGTTAATGCCTTTCCTTTCTTGTGTTGCTGTTGGCTTTCAGCATGTGTGGAGCGAAAGTGAGGACTGCTTACCTTTTCTGCAGCTCGCACAGGACTACATCTCCTCCTGTGGGAAAAAGACGCTCCATGAAATATTGGAAAAAGTCTTCAAATCCTTCAGACCCGTAAGTGGTTTTCTTTTCTTTCTAAACATTGACAGTTACCTGTCACTTTTACTAGGACAGCACTGGATAGAGCAAGGTGTTTTTTTCTTCTCCGGGGATTTACATCTCCAGTTAGCTGCCCGAGTACAGGAGTGTTAGTGCATAAGCTACCATCGGGCAGTTGGAAATTGTTTCCTGGAAGTCAGCTGCCTTTTTATTTCCATCTGTGTTTGAGAGGATGAGATTCCCGTGTGGGGTGGGAGGCCAACTGGTGTGTCAGCCAGTGGCAGAGGGCAGGAGCTCGCATCCTGCTGATGCAGCGCTGACTCCAAGGAATGGGATACGAGTCAGCACTGTGGGACTTTGTGGCAGAGTTGTTTCTTGGCTCTGGAATTGTGGGGTTTTGCATGGATATGAACAGCAAGAGTAAACCTATGGGAAACTGGAAGTACAGTGCCTCCTCAGGGTGGTTTATTTTATGGTTGAGGTTTTTTTCCCCCACAAGTGATACAGATTTTCCTATTAGGATGGTTGCCACTTGGCATTTGCAAACACTGGCTTGGTCACTGCTTGAGAAGAAGTTGGAAGAGAAGCTGGGTTTTGTGGGGAGGGGGCCTGTATTTTTCTGTTTTGCTGCTACTCAGCTTTCTCCGTCCTTGTTTGATACTAAGATTTGTGCCAAAGGCAGGATTTCATCAGGGTGAGGTGTTTTAGACTGGCCATTGCCCTTCATTTTTACCATATTCTCCCTTTATATAGCCTATCCTTTTAAATGTTTAGGGCTGGCTAAGGCCTTGGTGCAAAGCAGGGCGAAGGTTTGTAGCCAGAGCCATTCTCCCATGATGTCCATGAGAAAGTTCACCCATGGACATTTTTATACTCAACTGAAAATGGAGACCTTTTCCCTCCTGTCTTTTTCTGGCTCACTAATTGAGAAGACTGGAAATGTATCCCAAGTATTTAGTGTGAAAGGGAGGGCCTGGAGCACCGATATGAAAACACTGGCCCTCCCTGTGTTACACCCTTGCACAGATCACCACAGCTGGTCAACATAAAGGAACATCATTTTAAAGAATCCTTTGAGAGGCTAGAAATAAATAGAACAGATGCACACTTTTCTTAGAAAGGACTGGAAATCTGATCTGTCACTACAGCTGTTTGTAATTGTGAAAACATGCAAAAAATAGAAGTATGTTTCCCGGAACAATATTGGGCTCTAGGATCTTCATAGCTGTCTTCTGCTCAGGGAAGCTGCGCCTTTGATGAGAAACTTCCATTGGTTTAACTAAGGAGGACTTCAAAAAGACTTAATTAAATTGGTGCAGATTACTTATTTCATTTAAACCACATTTATTCCAGCATAACTTAAGTTACTGAGAAATTGACTTCAGTCAAACCAAGTTGAGCTACTCTTCAGAATAAAAAGGTTCAAAGCAAGGGGAACCATTATGCTCATGTAGCCTGAGCCCTTCATTAATACATCACATTTCACCTCATGATTCCCACAGCCGGTTATATAAATTGAGGTTGAAGTAGAATGTGTCTTTTCCAAAGACACCCGCTCTTGATGTAGTCTTCAGGTGACTTAAAGGATACAACACTGCTGGGCACTTTTTCTTCTCATGGCTAATTATGGTGCTGTGAATAACTCTTTGTTTACAATCTGCATTTTTCTAGTTTTGTTTCCTAGCTGTCGAATTTCATTTTGCTTTTGTTTGCTCAAAAAATGGTGTCCTCAATTGCCAGAGACCTCTTGCAGACTGTAATTGAGTACCTCTTCATTTTCTCGTGGTTGTACCACAGATACTAAGTTTCTCAGATTCTCCTTTGAGCCAGTATTAAGCGATCTACATCAGCATAACAAAACTGGGTTTATCATTTGAGGTACGGCTGTGTGTAGACAAGTCAAATTAAGGAATGTATTGATATTTTTCCCTCATAGTAACTATTAAAAATAGTACATACCTGGGAGAAAAGATTTTAAAAAGTGAATGGTGTTACAATAGATGTATGGTAATGGTTCTTTTGCATCCTCAGGCCTTTGCCAGAGCAAAACCACTTTTCTTCAGTATTGGGAAATTATTTTCTTGGCATCACTTCATACTGTGTTCTGTCCTTTCTCTGCTGGACCCATTTTACTAATGAGACCACTTTGCTGTCAGCTTCAAGACAACAGTGCATTTGCAGGGCATTTCTTCTCTATCCCAGCAAATCAGCTGACAGAGACCAGTCTGGCAAACTCCAGTTTGAAAAATGGCAGTTGAGGAAAAACTGCAACTGAACGTCAGACTGGGCTTTTCTGAAGTATCTGGTGGCCCTGACTCTCAGTCTGGGACACTGGGGACCAGGTTTTTAGCAGGTACTTGCTAAGCACCTTCTGAAAGTCTTCTGCATTTTGGTATTCCCAGTAGACATCCATGATTATTAGACAGTTGTGAAATTCCTTGTAGGGATCCTTTGAGGGGAAATACTTAAAAGAAAACAGTGGCAGTGCATCTGCAGCTTTCCATGCCCTTGTGCACAGCATGAGCATCTGCCTTCCCATAACTGAGGGCTCCAAAAACAACTTTTTCCAGTAACTCAGCTCAGCCCTGCTCTGCACATTCATGATAACAGCCCAGTCATATCTCCATGAGCTTGCCCTGGGGCTTTGGAGTGGGAAGGGACTGGCTTCTCATGCTGCTGGGCCCTGTGTTTTGGAGACAATGAGAACATGAATGCCCAGCAGTTGGCATCCCTCTCAGTGAAAGACAGAGAATTCCCTCTGCTCACCAGTCTTCCCTGGGCACAGAAGGCCATGAGGGTGATCTAGGTCAGCTCACTGTCCCTCACTGCTCTCAGGCATCTCTCCGTAATGTTTTATGGGCATAAACACAGTGCCAAGCAGGATATTTAATTAGATGGAGCTTTTAAAAAGTGCTGGTTTGCCTGCAACAACTAAACCACAGCTCTAAGTCCTGCTGTAGACAAGGTCAAGGTGTTTCTTTACTGAAGGTGGTAAGGGGCATGTTGTCTCTACCTATGACTGCCTTCCTGAGTCGGTTTTCACAAAATTTTGTAATTTGTCTTATTATCCACTTCTTCAGGGAGCATCCAGAAGTGCCAGACACCACGAAGGTACATGATATCAACCAACAGCACTGAGAAAAAATACTGTTATTTACCTCAGAGCATCCCATCTCCTCCTGTGTCTTGGTCTCTCTGGTGTCAGAGGTGCCATGCTGTGGTGCTAGGAGGTGCCCATGCTGGTGCTTTTAAGCATATCTGCCAGCAGTCATAGTCCTCCCCACAGGGATTCAACAGAACTGTGTTATCTGTAGTGTAGCAGCACATGGACTGCTAAAGCTCAGTCTTGTACTTGCTTTATTTTTCAGTGTGCTTGTGTGCCACCTTTTAGTAGGAGGTGGTGTCACTCTGCTTCTATGAGTTGGTAACTGTGAGGTTATTTGTAATATCAGGGCACTTTGAAAGGGTCAAGAAAGACAAATAAAATAAATGCCTGAGGGACATCACACCAACTGGCAAAGTTTGCAGGAAACCAAGGCATGAGTCATAGAATTTCATCAGCAAATTCCAGGGGTCTTACACTGAGCTCATCTTCAGCCTGGAAAGCCTACATCTGAAGTGGGGAGTCCGCAGTGTAAAAGCCATTTATTCCATATGCGCTGTATTCATGCATATCCTAGTGGCCTCTCCTTTACCTCCAGATGGGTAGTTTGACCAGCAGAAATAAATAGCTATAGTTCAGGCAATGCTGCTGGTTGTTATCCTCCCTCCTTCCCTCCTCACCGTGCCCCTGACCTCCTCCCAGCCATGCATCCCTGCCTGGCAGTTTTGTTCCCCTTGGCTTTTCTGCTGTTGGATCAGCTCTCTCTTTTTACAACAGTTTTCTGGCTTATGTGTTTCCTCCTTGTTTTCCTCTCCAGTTAAGTCCTTTCAAGTCTGCTGCATAGCTGATACTTTAATATATGAAGCAGCTATGGACTGGAAGCAGAAACTAGTGTGTGGGAAAGAAGACAAGGTGGGAGTCAATCTAGGATCAGCCCAGGCCATCTTCATCATCTTACTTTGTCCTTACCTTTTGTACACCCTCCTTCTGTTTTGTCCCAATGTTTGTAGAGCTCCCTGTGCTTTGGACCCTGATCCTCCCTCCTTGTATTGAAGGTGTGGGCTGATTTGTCACTACAGTCCTGAGAGCCATAAGGGGTTAACAGCAGTGAGGGACCACCATAATCCTGTTAAAAGCAACAGGATGTGACCTCTAAAAGCAAGACCTGCATGGTCAAGGTCCTTGGTGCCTTGGGGTCTAAAGTGTCTGCGACAGAATAAAACTGCATCTCCCTTGGAGAAGCCTCCCATCCCATCCCATCCCATCCCATCCCATCCCATCCCATCCCATCCCATCCCATCCCATCCCATCCATCGTTCCTCTGTAAAACCACTACAGCATCACTGTGATTTATGCTGCTGCAGGGAAAGAGGAGCTGGATTTCCTGCTGGCGAAGAGAGAGGGAATGTGTGAAAAGCAGGATGTACTCCCCATCCTTTGGGATTGTGTATGTCTTTGGAGTTCTTGTGGTGCGTGTTGTGTTTTCCGTGCTAATTTTGCAGTACAGTATCCCGTAAAATGAAGGTTCATGTGACACATTTCCTTGCAAATCAAAGAGGAATTATGACCAGAGGTGGGAAAAAAAATACAGTCAAAACTCCTTCTGCCAGGTGATACAAACAGGAGTACAACACTCACATTTAATTTGAATAAAGCAGATTAGTTTAGCAAAAATAATACTGGTGGATAAGAAAGTCTAGAAAGTGTCCTTGAATTTACCTATTGAAGACTGAGTATTTTAATTTTAGCTTCACCACAAAATAAAACCCCCGCCTCCTGAAAATTAACTGAGCAGTTCGTGTTCAGTTAAGCATTTGATTTGAAAAATATGTATGCATAGGAACAATTACTTTGTTCTGCTCAGAAAACAAGAACGTTTTCCATTTGGGATCTCTCCATAAGTAAGTATTTTTAAAATGTGAAGGAGGGGATTTAGTCAGCAAATTTTTCTTCCATTTCCCTGCTGAAGAAACCCTGAAACTAAAAACTGATTTTCTCATCGCGACAGTGAGGAATACAAGCTTCATTGCACCCAGAAACTGATTCTATGCCTTGTATTTATGTCCACTGAATAATTTTGAATGTCAATCACAGACTGAATTAGTTTAGGTCCCTGTAAATCTGCCTTGTTGCAGCCTTCTCATTTCCATGCTCTCACCTAAAGAGTGTCACCCTCCTCACGAATTTTCTGGGCTTTGTCTCTTTCAAGAGCTAACAGCTGCATCACTCTCCAAAGAGGGTGTTACATGCATCTGTGCTGCTCTTCCAGCTCTGGCAAGCTAAATACGTGGTATTCTCAGTAATGCCTGGCCTATGATTTGGTTTGTGGCTATTAATAGCTGTTAGTGTAGGATTCTAATACAAGATTTCCACAACAGATGCATTATTTTGACTGTTATTTGGTGTATCTGTCTTCCTGACTACTGTTGGCTTGGCAACCTTTTGGGGGAGAGGGGAGAAGTTCGAACATGGCTGTTTGCTCCTTTTCTGTAGTGAATAGGTGACGTTGAGTGGTCAGAGCCATCAGGTGGAGGCATCCAAATATTGTCCAAGGAAGATGGGCTGGAAGTTCCTTGCAAGCCCAAATCTAATTTGCAGAAGTTTAAAGGGACAATATTTCAGTGGAATACGCAGGAATTCTTACTGCAAGGGCTGCACACAGTATGCAAGACTTTGCCTGCTGTGATGGAGCAAAGGGTTCAAGAGAAGCATTTGACATGGCAGGTTCTTTGAGTTTTTAGGGACTGCTTGCCTGCTCCACACTAGCCAGTCCTTCATGGGGATGTTTTCTTCTTTGTCTTTTATAGGGCTGACAAAAAACAAACTTAAACCAAGAAAACTACTGCTACAGTATTATGGTTCTTCCAGAAGTTAAACCACTGCCAAGTCTAAACACTCAACAATTCATAATGTGACCTCAGGGAAGAATGTGAAGCTTTTTGCAAGTGCTTTGTTTTGGTTTTATTTATCTTCCTGTCTCTGAGCACTTAATTTGGTGTGAGGATGCATTTTCAAATCTTTCTTTATCCCAGGAGGGAGGGAAAGAGAGCCAAGATCATTATGCAGTTATTCCAGGGTTTGAGGTTTTTTAAGAAGTGCACGTAGGATTTGTGTGAAGATTTGCAGCGAAGCTGCAAGAGTGGGTAATTCACTGTTACACAGTATTTTCTCTTCTTTGTAGTTACTTGGGCTTCCAGATGTTGATGATGATGCGTTTGAAGAATATAATGCAGATGTGGAAGAAGAGGAACCAGAAGCCGATCACCAACAGATGGGTGTCAGTCAGCAGTGATTTTCTGAGAAGCTATAAAAAAATTCGGAAGCCTTTGGTACCAGGTGGGGTCAGGTGGTCCCACATTAGCCTGTTTGAATTAGCACATCACAAGGGGATGTCTGGTTGCCAAGATAAAAGTTTTACAAAAAAGGGTTTTAAAAAAACAAAATAATAATAATAATCCGTGATGAGCTTTGCTAAGAAGTGACCTGAATTTTGCTCCTGCTTCAGTGGGTTTTCTATGGAGTTGTCTTGGTAGCATTCTGCCATTATCAGTCTAGAAGTAGTTTTGTCGCTGACTTGTCTCTTCGATTTGTGTTCGAGAGTAGTGTTTGCTGACATGAATGTAGAGTACTGAGAATGTAGGAGGCATGTGGGGAGAGTGCCGAGTCCTCACCCATGACCTTTCCAAGGAAACCAGCGCAGAGAGCAAACACCACCTGCGCTTTTCTTTTTAGTTCAACAGCTGTAGGTTTTTGACAAAGTACCAAATGTGGGCAAACTTCTGAAAAACAGTAGTTTAGTAGTGGTTGGTGCTGCAGAAGTGCATATGAAGGCTTAAGAAAAGTAATGGGGAGTAGGAAATCTGGGGAGTGTCAGACATATTGATGTCATTTCACTGACACCTGAGTTTCCAAGTGCTGAATGAATAACTAGGAGTAACAGGCACCAGGAGCACACATTATAACCAGCCCTGGTATTCTGACACCATGTGATCCAAAGGCAAGTGCTGCTTTCTTACAAATCCAGTGGAAAATAGCTGTCGCCTATCCCACTTCTGCATGACAACTAACTTTAAGCTTTGCTCGTTTTGGTACACTGCCAGATTATTACTCAAACCTCGTGGCATTGTGCATTAGAATCATGGAATCATAGAATATGCTGAGTTGGAAGAGACCCATCAGGATCCTCGAGTCCAACTCCTGGCCCTGCGCAGGCACCCTAAGAGCCACACCATGTGCCTGAGAGCATTGAGTCCAAATGCTTCTTGAATTCTGTTGGGTTTGTGCTGTGACCACTTCCCTGGGGAGCCTGTTCCAGTGCCCAACCACTGAGGAACCTTTTTCTGATATCCAGCCTAAACCTCCCCTGACTCAGTTTCAGGCCATTTCCTTGGGTCCTGTCACTGGTCATGATAGTGAAGAGATCTGTACCTGCCCCTCCTTTTCCCCACCTGAGGATGTTGAAGACCACAATGAGGTCTCCCCTCAGTCTCCTCCAGGCTGAACAAACCAAGTGACCTCAGGCACTCCTCACCAGGCTTCCGTTCCATCCTTGTTGCCCTCCTCTGGACACTCTCTAATAGTCGAATGTCTTCTTTACATTGTGGTTCCCAAAACTGCCCCCAGCACTTGAGGTAGGGCCACCCCAGTGTAGAGCAGAGCGGGGTGGCCTCCCTGCCCAGTTGGTGATGCTGTCCCTGATGCCCATCAGGACACAGGGCCCTGGTTGGCCCTCATGGCTGCCAGGGCACTGCTGACTCACATTTAACTTGCCATCAACCAGAGCTCCCAGGTCCCTTTCCTCAGCATTGCTCTCCAGCCTCTCATTCCCAGGTCTTTACACACAACCAGGGTTGCCCTGTCCCAGGTGCAGAATCCAGCACTTGCCCCTGTTAAACTTCATACAGTTGGTGATTGCCCATTTCTCTTAATTTGTTGAGGTCTCCCTGCAGGGCCTCTCTGCCCTTGAGAGAGTTGACAGCTCCTCCCAATTTAGTGTAGTCAGCAAACTTACTTAGTATTCCTTCAAGTCCTGTGTCCTGGTTGTTAATGAGATGTTGAAGAGCACAGAGCCAAGGATGGAGCCCTGTGAAACCCTACTGGTGACAGATCGCTAGTCTGATGTCACCCCATTCACTTAACCCTTTGTGCCCAGCCTGTGAACCAGTTGCTCACCCATCCCATGACATGTTTATCCAGCTGTGTCCTGGACATTTTGGTCAGAAGGATACTTTTGATACAGTATCAAAAACTTTTCTGAACTCCAAATATATTACATCAACTTGCTTCCCTTGATCAGCTAGGTGGATTACCTTGTCATAAAAGGAAATCAGGTTTGATAAGCAGGAGCTGCCCTTCATGAAGCCATGCTGGCTGTGACCAGTGACTGCATTGTACTCCAGGTATTTTTATATGCCTTCCAGAATAATATTTTTCAATATTTCCAATTTTTACTGGGCACTGAAATGAGACTGACAGGCCTGTAGTTTCTGGGGTCTTCCTTGAGTGCAACTTGAATGCAACTAACACTGAAGCCATAAGGGTATCAACCAGCACCTGGCTCTTAAAATTGTGCTGGAACTCTTCCTGGGCCTTTGAGGTAGTCTGGGCATTTACACGTTATTGGAGGGGAGCTGAAATAGTGCTTCAGCTGATATGAAATCTAGTGGGGTTTTACTTATCAGAGGACTTGCTCCCCAGGGGGTTTGGTGAGGACTTTAGTATGAAGGAGAAGACGACTCCTCATATTTATTACGTGTTTTATGTAGTTCTGAGTAACTTGGATGAGTGCCAGACTGTGAAGATGCAGGGTCTCTTTATTTACTTGTCTTTTGTACCAAAAATATAAGAAGCAAAGGTAATTCTGTTGTAATGCAGCTGTTTTCCACAATCAAGAAAGATGTTTCTAAATTCACTCCTTTTTTTCCAATTTTTTAAAAATTGTAGAATGAAGGTCACATGCTTCAAAAGCCCTTTTATACAGAATTAGCTTTATAAAAACAAAGAATGAGCAAAGAGAAAATGCTTGGACAATTCCTATAAACAACTCGCTGTATAATATTGAAAACCCTGTTGTTGATGATGTCTTCTTTTCAATAGATTTTTTAAAGACTTTTTCCAGGGTTACTGAAGAGAGCAAGTTTTCTTGATGGTTTACATTTATGATGGTGGTTTGAAAGATGCATAGCACATGATTTTTTCCATTGGAGGCAAAGATCTTCCGTAACTGGGACTATGTGTGTTACCTGAGTGCACAGAAGTGTCTGCAACACTGTAAAAGTCAGAGTTTAAGAATGTTAAAAAAAAAAAAAAAGTGGAAGAAAAACACGGCTTAATGCAACTTTGTACACTCTTTCAGCATGCAGGCATAGATATGGTAGTTGCAGCACCTTTTCTATGGACTAGTGACGTGAGAACTGTGGCAGTTCACTGTATAACACTGTACAGCAGCAATAGGCTTTTTGCTTACTGAAATAAAGTGTAAGACCAGTGGTTTCCATCCCTGCTTTAAGCCCCTAAATTTTTCTTTCCTCTCCAGCTAGGACAGTTGTTATAACCTTAAATAGAGCCTTCCTTTGGAAGAACCTCTCTTCATAACATCCAATGCTTGGGTTGCGGCTCACAGAAGTAGATCTTATGGGGCTGACTTTCCTCTGCTCTAGTGTAATGCAAGCAAACAATTTACAGTAGTGCAAGCTGCAGGCAAAGTCCTGCTGTTCAGGTTTGCTGGGCACTTGCACCAATTTATTTGAGGGGCAGGTGGCTGGAGCCAGTGTGCAGGTGCAGGTACCCCAAGCACACCTGGCCGGTGAGCTGGGCTGCGAGCTCGGCCTGACTGGGACACAACCCTCTGCCTTTTACAGGCAGGCAGGCTTCCAGCTGGATCAGTCCCACCATCTGGCTCAGCATGTGGCTGCACAGACGAGTGCTGGCACAGCAGAGGGGAGGGTGCAGGGTGGACATTGGTAGTAGCTGAGGACCTGCTGCTAAAAGCGCCTTGCATGCTGTCAGGGACCTGTGGCAGAGGTGTGGACTGGCCTAAATGCTGTGAGGCCTAAATGCTGTAATTCCACAAGGCTCAGTGGGAACTGGGCGCTGGTGGCAGTGGGGTAGGCAGGAATTCATGAAATGAGGAAAGACTTAAGATCCAGTGCTGGTAATTGCATGGAGGAGGTTGTAATGTGTGTTGCACTCTGCTGCCTTTCCCTGCATATTGATTGAATTGTTAATGAACGGTTGAGCATTAATACAGTTGCAAGCAAACAGTGCTGTAAATGATGTAGATATATTATTATTATTTTCTGTATTCACTAACTCACTTTTTCTTTGGAATGTCATATACCATTTGAGTGACTTGCACACAGACTGCAAATGCTGGACATCCAGCCCTTCTGCAGTGCTCTCCCCTGCAAAACTCCCACTGAAGCCAGCGAGATTTTGTTCAGACAGGACCTGCAGGACCAGGGCATGTGTGAGGCTTGGTCCTGCAGAAAGCTGAGCACTCTTATTTCCTCCCACTTTGCTAGGAGCCGAATGTGTTGAGCCCTGCTGCTGAACTGAAGCATGACCAGGCAGCACTGAGAATAAACTGGAATTTTATACATAGAAAATTTAATTTACATGTAATAAATGTGAACGAGCATTAATATAGAATGTATTTTATCAAAAAATATTGATTCATTACTTTGACCAAATACATTTCTGTATTACTGTGTTACTTTTCCATACTGACCAAATGATGCAAGAGGTGTGGAACTGGTTTGTTGTACTATGAAATGTTTTTGTATTTAATTTGTATTTTATTTTTCCCTCCCGCCTACCACATATTGCAGTTAGTAGCCATTCAATAATTATCAGGGGTAGCATGACCCAGTGACTAGGCTGCCAGACTGAGACACAAGATTTGCCAACACATGCATAAATGCTTGCAAACCTGGGTACTTGGTGAGATGTGGGTTTGTAGCTCTGCCATTGCCTTGCCCTGAGCTTTAGGTGGGTCTCAGTCTCTGAAAATTCAGGGCAGGCCTCCAGTTATGCATGTAGGGCTCTGGAAAATTTAGCAGTAGCAGGGTAACTCTTTTGAAAGTCCCACCTTAAGCCTTTTGTAAAAGGGACCGTTGGTATTATTTGTCCAGCAGTGTATATAGTGCTTTAGGTCTATGGGTGAACAGAGATATGCATTGTCATTGCCTATCCTCAGAGCAAACCAGTAATGAAAGGACACAGAAGGCTTTCCCTTCTCCCTCGGCCTTTCTCCCTCGGCATTTCATGCTCTAACTAAATATAAATACAGCAAAGCAGAGCCTCTTGCAGAACTGGTGCTACTGAATATGAGTTGCATGAATGCAGTCAGCAGAGTGCTTCTTGGGCGACGAGAAATAAATGGGATGCCAGATGGAAAGGCAGATTTCAGAACTGTGACGAGTGCAGGGGCAAGAGTCAGCAAAGCCCCTTCAGAGAGAGAGATGCTGAGATTTCTGAGACAGCCAAAGCCATCCTGCCAAGTATCTGCATATTGAACCCATGCAGTTTGTAAAAAAGCTCCTCTGGACACTACTGAGGCCTTGAGCTCGGTTGTGTTTTCCTGTTAGTGTCCTGCCTGATTAGTGCATTGAGATGGTTGAGGGAGGAGGGGATAGGGAAGGCAAACTGAAAAGCCTATTCCTCTTCTCCAGCATTAGGATATTGTGTGAGTTGGTAAGAGCAGCAGTCAGGGTGAAGGAAGCTCCTTTTTTAGGTGCATAGTAACATCTCTTAAAAGGACTTGCTCGTGAGAGAAAAAATTGTCCGACTGCTATCTTGCAGAAATGGGGGAATAGCTCACCCCTGAGCACGATGACCTGAACCCTTACCAGACTTCAGCTCCACCTCCTGCTCTGCTCCCAGCTCTTTTCCAGGCAGTTTCCCTCCATGCGTAGTGCTGTGCCTTTGAAAGTCTCATGCTTGTAAGAATGCCACATTTTCTGGGAATAGCCGTAGTTAGTTTTCCTGCATCAGTGACATGCGTGTCAGCTGACTGTGTCCCACAGAAGGTGTGCTGTGTGAGATGGTGGCTGGGGGCAGCGGGGAGGAGTTTCTGCTGCAGGATTGCTGAGTAGGTCCCTGTTCTTTACCCTTCTGGCAAGGTAGGACACGAGACTGTGACAATAAAAACGATTGCAATAATATTGTGGACATTGTTTTGGAAAGCTGCCATTCAGGACATATTCCCAGCCTCTTTCAGCATCTTTCCTGATCTTTGTCTGGGATCCAGGGCTGATGTCTATGGCTGTTTTACTCAGTGTTAGCTTTAGCAGTGTCAGGAAGTGAGGTTGCATCCTTACTTTGTGTCCATACTTCCCTCCTGTACGTCCTTACGATTCTGTTCTTCTCTGAAGTTCTCTCTCCTAGAGTAAGGGAAGCATGGGAAGGAGGAGAGAAATACCTCTTACCTCCCACAGTCTGCAGCCAGGTGCATCAGTGGAGCTGCAGTTCAGCACAGTGTGAGTCACACTGTCCTTTCTGTACAGGGGCATGAGGTGGCATAGGAGATGTGTTATCCTTTGAGGGCAGTGCCAGACAGGGGTTGTGCAGAAGGCAGCAGTCAATTTAGGTGCCAAACCCAGTATCTTTTCACAGTCAGTTATGTCTAGCCAGATAATCCAGTCTCTGAAAATCATAACCCATTGAGGCTCTCCAGGTTGGGCATCCAGAAAATGAGACTTGTCTGGTTGCCTTGGTCACTGGGCAGTCTCTTTCTCAGTGCTGGCTGTTTTTAGGTCTGGCCAGAGGACATGGGAAATTGGGAAAGATCCCTTCAGGGGCATTAGCTGGATGCCCCTTTCTGTAAATTGCTGAGCAGAGGCAAATGCTTTGTTTTATGTGTTTAATTTTGGCAGGACCTCCCCTCCTCCCCAGCAGCCTGTTTCTGTAGACAGCTGCAGGGAAAGTTTTGTATGAGAGCCAGGCAGGAGTGACTCAGTGCAGCAGCTCCTAGACCCTGTAACAGGCTGGATTTGAGGTCATCCTTGCGGGGTAGCCATGGATCTGAAGGCTCAGGGGACATCACTTCCAATGCAGATATTTAGACAGAGTCCTTCAGTTTGGTCCTTAGAGGGGAGACTGTCACTTTGGGTTTTTATTGGTCTTCTGAGACTTAGTTGCACTGTTGGTGTCTGATGTCTGTGGCAGGTGGGCAGAGGACACTTCTTCACTTAACCACATTTACTTGTTCAGTGAGCCAAATTGTCTTTTACATGATCTGTGTTTGACTTTTTTCTCATTGCTGATTTTTTTTTTAAGAAAGACTGTCCCTAAAGGCACATCTGCATTATTGCAAACCCCAGTTTATACAGAGCTGCATAGCACTGCACTGTCAGTATGAGCTTGGACGTAAAAAAAAAATACAGATTAACAAAAAGGGCCTTCATTTGTCTACAAGAAAAAAACCCAAATTTTTTTAAACTAGTTATTGCTGACTATAATGAAGCTTACTGGTTACATAAATACATAAAATACATTGAACTTTGAAATTCCCTTTCTGTACCAACGTGCTATTGCTCATGTTGGCAAAGATCTGTGTGAAGATCTTCCTTTACTGCCTGTAAAGGAAGCTTTCGTCTTCAGAGGTGGTGGTCGTAGAAATGTCAGCTCTGGATTTCAGTCAATGCAATTCTTTTGTCAAGTTTTCCTTTACTAATGCAGGGACTAGTCAGTCCTCAACACATCAAGCAGAAATCATGTTGTACCACGCCATGCCAAGGCTGTCTTTGGTGTGGTTTCCACCACATTTCTGGCTGGAAGACCTCTCTGTCTTTGGGACTATAAAGCTGTGAAAGGAGTCAGCAAAAGAAATTGCCCTTTTGTTCAGCACTTTCAAAGGTGTAAGCCTTCAGTGGAGCACTGGCTGTCTTCTCATCCTCCTTCCTCGTCCACCACTAAGGTGTCAAATCCAGCAGTGTCCTTACACCATGAGCTTCCCATTAAAGATCTTACCAAACTCTAATGACTGGTGGTGTCTTTTCTCTGTGAGCAGAATCAATGCGGTTGTGAATCTGAGGGGCTAAAACACAGCTACCATGCATGTGGCACAGGCTTGGCTTTCATGGGCATTGCTAGTGCATGGTGGGATAACACAGTGTTTGCAGGTGTAAGGAGGAGAAAATGATGTCATCTGAGCTCTGGGCACTGCAATGCCAGCCCTGATGGACCCAGAATCATCAGGTGGTTTGGTTTGGCACGGTCTGAGGCAGTAGATTTGCTGTCAGAAGCCGGGAATTGGTAGTAGTCTTTGTGTATGAGCCAGTATTTCAGACCTCGCAGATCCTTTTCTGTTTTGCACAGAACAGGGAGACATCTGTTCTAATTAAGAGACGTAACAATGCTGAAATGAAAATGGTGATTCTGTTCAAATAATTTGTCTCTTTTCTTTAAACACTTCACTCTTAATTGCCGCTTTGACATCTTCTCACCCTGATTTAATTGAAAGAGTCAATTCAGTCGTTACCTTTTGTCATGAGCCTCTGTGGGTTGACATCTTCCAGCCTGTGGAAGAGGAAGGGCTTTAACTTAGCACTTGCCTTGTATTTTTGGCACTTCCCAGGGCATGAGCACTGAGTAGAAGCACGCCAATTACATTCCCTCTGGTGTGCCCAGAGCCCTAAGCGCTGCCTATAAAGTCATTCCTGTGGCTGGTGGAGTGCCTGCCAGGACTGTCTCCCTCATGTTGGAGCATGATCCTGACAGCACAGGCCCCGCAGCCTCTTGAGAGACCTCTGCATATGGTGGAAGCCACTGGGACAGTTAGGCTCTGGCTACAGATACAGCTGCCCTTGCGGAAACAGTGCTGTTTACAAGCACCTCTTCAGCTGCTTGGAGCCTGCTGCCCTCTCAGGTCTGCTGGATGGGCTTCTTCCTGCGTCAGATGGTCAAGTGAATTTAAACAGTTTAGACATCAGCTGTCTCAGCCCCAGGACAGCCATCTGCCCTGCTGTGGTGGGGAACTGCCCTACAGGGTGGTGGCTGCAGCTGGGGCCACTGCCATTTGCACAGGTTTTTTTTCCCAGCTCAAGTCTGTCCACACTCCAGCTCCAAAGTTATGTCACACCTTCTCCAGATCAAGAAATTAGGATACTCTAGGGCTATGATAGGCCTTGGCTTTGTATCAAGAATAGGTTCATTAGAGGTACTCAGTATGTGCTGCCTCTGTTGGCTCCTGCCTAATGCTCTGTCCCTCACCACAGCTGTCCTCAATCAGGAATCACGTTAAAGCTGTTACTGCCCTTGGCAGCACCATGTGCTGTTTTAAGGAGCACATCAGATTTTATGTTTTCTTCGTGTTCCTTCTACACCACGACAAGATTCTTGCTTCTTCCACTTGTTTACTGAGTGATGAAATGCCGTAAAAAAGCACATTTAACTTTATTTCCAATGCCTAGGTATATGCACCCATGCTTTTCACTGAGTAGAGCAGTACTTGTGACACCAAGACAAGGCTTTTATAGCTTTTATTAGACAAACTGATACTAAAAGCCACAAACTCCCAAACTCCCAGCGTGCTTCTCCATGCTGAAAAGCAACAATTACATGAGGCAGTCTGGTAGCAGGTAATATCTCCCCAAGAACCTAACCTTGCTTGTACACATTTCTTGAGGTACTACTGCCATAAAGGTGAGATGGAAGAGGCAGTGTTGGAGCCAGGGTTTTATTTACAGCTCCTAGTAGTGCTAAAGAGACGAGGAGTGGGTTGTGTCAGCTGTGTTATCCTCATCACAGAGCTGAGGAGCCTGTGTAGAAGGGCTGTAACATGCCATGAGCTTTGAAGTCTGTTTTTGGGTTTGTAGCAGTCCCCTAGAGGTCAGCAGAGCCTACATTTTGAAACAGCTCTAGCTGATGGTAGCTTTGCAGGAATGATAAAAGCAAATTTGCTGCTGGCCTGTGAGAGCCTACTTTTTCTCTCTGGCAATTTCAGCTGTTGCTGGAGAAGGGATCAGGCTGGGGAAGAAAAGAATCAGCTCATGGAGCAGGAAGTTCTGCTTTGGAGACAGGCTTTTCCTTTGGAGACAGACAGACAGGTTGAGAACCTGAAGCAAGGGGGAGAAGCAGCTGTGGAAGATGGGTGCCAGCCTTGTCAAAGCTGCATGGGGCAGTGGCAGCTGGTGCCTACACCTCTTGGCTCCGATGGTATCCATTCCTTCTGGGATCACAGCTGGACTGTACAGCATCAGAAGCAGTGTCCCAGCAGGCAAGCTCTGCCCTAGCCATGCTTTGTGTTGTGTGCATCTGCACTCCAGTGCTGCAGTGGTGTGGCTGCTGATCACACTGCTCTGCTCTTAGTGTTCACCTGTGTGCACCGTGCTATGCTAGCCTCAGCCACGCTGCAGCTGCTGATCAGATGTTACCTGTGTTGCCCAGGTCCTTGCAATCCCAGCCTACTTCATTTTACCTGCCATCCCGACCCAGGACTGGAGGTGGAGCTGAGTTTTCCCTAGAGTTTTTCAGCTTCTGGGGTGGGAAAGGCAATGTAAGGGAGCCAATCTCTGCCACATTGAAGTGACTTGAGGCTTACAAGCAGGTCACAGTCATTCCATGTCCAGTCAGCACAGACGTTGTCCATGTATTCCATGTCTTTGCCTTGCAGCAAGCAGCCCTGTCAGGGGGAGACCTGAAACCAGTGCCTGCAGGACTGCTGATGTGCCTGCAGGACTGCCAACGTGTGCATCACATTTCCCAGTAATGAGAAAATGACCTTGAGTGGTCATGCACTGGGAGTGCAGTTGGCAAAATATGCCTCTTTCTCCCCAGCTTTTCTCCTGGTCAGCATACTCAGGTCTATGGCTGCCCTTTTCTCTATTATTTAGCTGGAAACTTCCAAGCACAGCTCTCCATTTTCCTCTGCATCCTTAAGGATCATATGCTCAGCTCTAGCAGAGAGCAGAAACTTGCAGCCTTGGTCCAGGAGGACACATAGTGCTAGAAATGCAGCGATTCACACAGAATATCATTGCCAGTTTTTATGCCTTTGCACTGTCTGGTTAATAAAAGTTTGGAAATTTTTTTTTTGCTCTTCTTGAAGGTTTTTCTTTTTTATTATCCTATTACTCCTTGTTTACTCTATTTCTTTTTTTTTTGCAAACCCCTTATCAGGGAAGGTTTTGAGCTGCCTGTGAGTCATGTAGCAGCGATGGGGAGTGGCAACACTGGGAGCTGAGCATGTGAGTTTGTGCCCAGCTCACATCATCTTATGACAAAGGCTGCTGATGTGTCACCCAGCTGTCAATGGCCCTCTTGGCTGCCATGCCTAGGGTGGTCAACCAGGTGTTGGTCACATATCTCCTCCTCCATGTGCCTCTGGCTATGGAAAGTGAATGCCTTAACCTTGATTAATTCAGCTCTGTTTTTTTGAGCCTTCTGAAGTCAGTGTACCAGGCTGCAATAAAATTATTTATGCAAAACCTAAATTACAAAGCACAGACCATGGACTCTTTCTTGCCATGGCAAAATATCTGAGCCTGAGGGCATGACAGTTTTATGGAGGCAGCAATCCTTGAGCTGCAGATATAAAGTGGGATAATTAAATATTTTCTGAGACTTCTCCAGCTGTGCATCAGGACCAGAGCAAGAGTGTGTGTTTTTCTGGCTCTGCATGATAGCAGGAGGCACCTTTCTGGGAATCACCAGAGCAAGGTTCTCACTAAATTCCTTTCGGTTTTGTCAATGTACGGTTTTTTTGTTCTGTCATCCGAAAAAAGGGAGGGCACTACCTGCAGAACCGGTAACATGATCACTAACCAGGGTTCATCAGCACTCCCTGAAACCTCCCAGGCAGAGATGAGCAATCAAGTAGGCAATCAAGCTGGCCCTGTGCAGCATCCCTGCTAAAAGATGGATTGCATTGCAGCAGCAGATCAGTAAAGGCCCCAGGAATATGCTTTCGTCCATCAGCACATAAAAGAGCTCAAGACGGAAACTGGAGATAGACGTGCCATCTCTGGCTTAGAATCATTAAGGTTCAAAAAGGCCTCTAATTAATCATTGAGTCCAGCATTTTACCTAACACTGCCAGATCCATCACTAGATAGTCTTCAGAAACATGTAAGAAGTGGTGGAGATAACATCTCAAAACTGGAGTGTTTCTGGAGAGAAGAAAAGTCGTTGGTGTGGAACCCAAGCAATGAACGGAGCCACTGCCCATCTTCTTCCTCCTCACCAGTCCCCAGTGAGGTGCTCTGCACCTGGTCCTGCTTCAGGAGCTGCAGCCAACCTCTGGTCCCTTCCCCTGTCACTCAGTTTCTTCAACCTTTGCAGAAAGAGCATTGGCAGGATCCCAAATCCTTATGACTATGTGCTATCCTGCGGCCACAGTGCTCCACACCCAGCCAGCTACCACACTGAACAGACAGGGCAATTTGCTGCTCTGTGAGGGTGGCACTGCTGCAGCTCTGGGGCTAAAGTCCTCTGCACTCTTGACACAGCTTGTCACCACGTCCGTTTGCATGAACTTGTACACGTTACCACATGTTAGAGCTTTCACCACCAACTGTTCTTTCAGAACAATAAAAGTCATGTTTTCCTTCCCCCCACTGGCCCTACAACAGGGCTGTTTGTACACTGTATGGCAAGCCTTACCCATGGAGAAGGGACCTGCCCAGGTCTACAGCTTGCTTAATGGGATGATGATGCTGAGAGTTACTACTATCAAAGCAAAGTGACCGTTCAGCCATTCAGTCATCTGCAGTGGCCTGATGCTTGCTGTTGTGTATCAGACATTTAGACATGCAAGCAAATTACATAGAAGATGTGAATAGCATGCTTCTGACTGCCACTGAAGCCAGCATGTCTGATGGTCAGCTCATGTGGTCTTGCAGATCCCTGAACTGCTGCTGTCCCTTGCCTTTGCAGCTGCTGTTTGGCAGAGTAAACCTTCCAGTCAGTGCCTGTCACCTACCTGTCATTTCTCAGAATGCATGCACTCTTTTCCAGCAGTGGTACTTAAATAGTCTCAGTTTGCATTCCCAATATTCCATAAAAATGATTAATTAGCTGTGATAGCAGAGGAGTAGAGCTTCCAAGAAGAAGGAGAAGACTGATGAATAACCAATGTTCATATTAGTTATCCTGGCAATGGAGATGGTGGGCATGTGCTTCTGAATGGACAGCTATGCTCAAAGTTACATCTCTACAACCATGCTCAGAGTTACATCTCTACTGGCACCTCCACTGTCACCCCCAAACCATCATCACAGCCTCTCTGATGAACAGCACAGCCCCTTCTAGCTAAGGTGGGAATTTCTTTCGAGTATCCTTTGAAAGGTCCTCTGTCCTCTTCCCTGCTCCTGTCTGCTGTTGCTGATACTACTACAGCAAAGAGTATCCATTGCAGGGAGTGTGGGAGCAGGGATGTGGCTCACCAAACCACAGCCAGCCAGAAGAGCAGGTCAAACGCACAGGCAGGAACCACTGCTAGCAGCCAGTGAGCAGCAGCCTTGCATGCGGAGCTGTCGACCACAATACATTAATACATCAGGGGACTTTGCAAAGTCCCCGTCAGTCTTGGAGAGCAAGAGAAGGTGGGGTGGCAAACAGGGCTCGCAGAGGCTGACCTGCCAGATCTGCAGGACCCTCCTGGCTATTTTCACTTTCATAACCTGTTGGTACCATGTGAGAGACTCCATGTGAATCTGGACTGACTCATCCATGGAAGAAAACCCTGTGTGTGGAGGAAACAACTTGATCTGATGACCTGCCCTATGTTTGAAGCAGAAAAGTCTGGTTTAATTCCCAGCCTCTGCTGTGATTGACTCCATTCCTTCAACTCCATGTGATATCATCTTTCATTAACACCATGAAGGTTACCTCAGAAACCACAGAATCATAGAATTATAGAATCACTAAAGTTGGGGAAGACCTCTAAGATTCTCAACTCCAATTGCAAGAATCTTCTTTATTTCTTAAAGAAATGCATGTTTTCTGACAAAGTGCAGGGAATGAAAGTATCCCAGGTCTGCAGGTAGGCCGTTATTGGGGACACCCACTGGAGTTTCATCCTATGGGAATAGACTGGGCAGGACCAGCTTAGTTCCTCTGCAGTGGCTCCGACCTCCTGGCAAGTTAGTACTCAAGATATTAAGTAATGCCTTTGGATTTGTTTATTGATAAACTTGCTAAGTTGTGAAATCTGGGTGAAAATATACAGTTAAAGCTGATTTTACTGATGTAGCTCTGTGGTTACAAGAGCCTCTTAAAAGAATAAAATCCCAATTTCCTCTTCCACTTAATCAGTGAATCTTAGAGCTGGTTTTCATCCGGCTCCTGCTCTTTTTGTACATCTAAACAATTCCTTTATGGCTGCATAAAGAACTCCAAAGGATGTTTTGGTGTTGCCTTTTCCTTTCATCTTCAGGATTTTCTGGGTCATGGAGTCCCCTGTCATGCTGCTCTGGCATGTGTCCATGAATTCTAGAGGTGCCTCAAAGGGCAGACAACAGGGATGGACCTTGAATAACCTGGCAGTGATCTGGGAGAACTGGACACCTCAAAGCCTGGGCAAAGGCACAGGTGAGAAGCCACGTGCTGACCAAACCCTGCTGGAGTCATCAGCTGGGTGAGCCACAGCTCTGTAAGCCAGTGTTCCTGTGCAGAGCTGGCACAGCCATGCTCTGTGTGCCAAGGCAAGCACCCTGGCATAAATCCACATCATTCGGCTCACCAGCTCCCTCCTACGCCAGCACAGGAAGTTTTCTCCCCAGCCCTTCCCTAATTGCTTGTTCCTGGACTCTGGCCAATGTTTGCTGCTCCCAGTGCCTCTGGTACAACTGTCTGCAGAGCTGTGAAATGAGCTGGGTTAAAGACCAACAAGGGCAAATGGGTTTCTGGTTTCTTCTGAAGGGGTGATTTAAACCTCAGTCCTGTTAGCAGCTCATTTTTACAGTTGCTTCAATTCAGGGAGCAGGGGATGACAGCACAAGGGGACAGGGATGAGGATAGGATGGATGGGAACCTCTTCAGTTGGCTTTGCTGCCAAAGCTGGCAAAGCAACATCCCTACATTACAGCTCTGCTAGAAGCTCTCTACCCATCACAGGCTCCCATCACTTTGCTGGCAGATCCTACATTACTTGAAGGATTTACCTCATTTTCCTTTAGGGATTAAATGGTTCACATAGTTTGACATTTATTCTGTCATGGCATATGTGGGACTATCATTAACATTAAAAGGAATGACACATCCATCCAGCAGAGAATAATCTGCTTAATGGTTAAACAGGAAAGCTGTGTACCTTAAATTGCAGTCAGCTTCATGATGTAGTTTTCCCTATGATAAAATTGAGACTCATTTCAAAACAGGAAATTAATTTTCCCTTTTTTAATTCATTGGGTGCCAAACCTGCCCTCTGACAACCTATAGAAGTCTCCACTATGATGTATTTATAGGACCAGATGTGCCATGGATGCCTTAATGTAAAATCAGCTTCTGGTTTTTTTGGACTGATGGCTTTTGAAGTGACAGCCTGGGACAACATTTGTCTCAGCTCACCCTCTGTGCCAACCCATGAACAACTTTTACAGGCTAAACTTAAGCATTTGAAGTTTTCTCTTCTGTAAAGCAGGAGACAAAGTGATTTGAAAGAAGGCTGAAAAAATGTAGGTGGATAGTAAGTACTTTATTTGTAGAAGTATAAGTTACCACCACATATTTAGTTGTTCTCAAGAAAGGAGTAAAATCTGGATTAATTTCATCAGAAAATTCAGATCAATTGTACTTAAGCCCATGCTATTTTTTTAATAAGTAAAGTTCTGGCCACAAATTTGCATAAACAAGGATAGAAATTCTTTGTTAGGTGTTTTAATGTATGAAATGGAAGTAGAGCTAGAAAAATCGGGAACTAGGGAAGAGTCACTGAGGAACCAATAGCAGCAAGACTTGGGACTACCACTTGAACTACTGCCTTCTCCATTACACATTCAGCTCTTCAGTAGATGTAAAGCCGTCGCTGATACTCATATTTAGAGTGCATTTACATTTAGCACTGTGCTGCCCACACAGGTTCTGAAGAGTGTGAGCAATAGGCAGCCCCTGTGTGCACAGCAGCAGCATGAGCAGGAGATAACACCTGGATGGCATGCACACTTCTGGAGGAGGTCTAGCTCAAGTGAGACTTCGTTCTGCATTTGCCCACTCATTTCTCTCCAGCCCTGCTCTCTTGGTTGTGTCAATGAGATTATTTGTCAGGACACACAATGAAGAGACTGAAGACTTGATTTGCGTTGAAAATAACCTCCATGTAGATGAAGTTATGTCTAACCCAGGCTGGTTCCCCTTTTGGCCCCAAATCAGGAGATGATGGAATAACAAGTAGGGGTTCTTAAGGGTGAGGAATAGCAAGAAAAGAAGCTACAGCTGAAAGCAATGTGAGTCAAATGACTGCCTGAGATGGTGGTGTGTCACTTCTTGTGTACATGCTTCACAGCATCTGGCTATGGACCACAATGTTCATCCCAATCCTCAAGTGCTGGGTGAAGTAACACATAAACCATGAGTCTTCAAGTACTTGAATACACAATTGTGTTAATTAACGACTATTAAAATATCACCAAAAGTGGAAGAACAGAACTGAAGCTCCTTTCATTTGTCTCAAGGTTACAAAAGTACCTGGAGAAATCAGGACAAAGTGTGTTTCCTTCTCTAGAAATTCCCACATCACCCTCCCCTTCATTCCAACTGGATAAGCACTTCTACTGCTGGACACTGAGCAGCTCTCAGCTGCTAAAAACCAATTCAATCATGCCAGATATGTGGAACCTACACCTGGGTTAGAATGACTCCCTCAGCTCCAGCATCTTCCCTGAAGACAGGGGAAAGGTCTGAGGTGGAGTGAACAAAATCGAGCTTCCCTGACCCCTCTCTCAGCTTATCTGCAAACCTGGGGGATGGCTCAGGCTTCTTCCCAGCTAAGTTCTGGTTAACTGGAAATATACCAGGCTTGTACTAAAGTACCAAGCAACATGCTTAGTACAGGCAAACCAGAAGCCAAAGGAATATCATCCTTGATATTTTCCTTAAACAACAATTTCCAGTATAGACCATGTATGCTATAAACTGCTACAATCTGGTAATTAACAGCTTGTTGTTTATGTCTGGGGTGGATAATAAATACATTGTGTCCTGTCTTCTCCTTTCTCTCCCCATCCCAAATAAGTAGGCTCTGTGAGTGCTTTTCAGGGCTGCCATTGGTTCTGAACATGAGATATCCTCAGCAGATGGTACACTGAAAGGAACCACCACAAGCGAGTACCTTAGTCCCCTCTCTGGCCCCTTGCCTCCATCTGTCTTTGTAGCCTCTGACACTCCATGGGGAAAGAAGCTGCAGCATAACTTCCTCCCTCTTCCCCCATCCTCACTGCTCCTGGGAGAGCAAGGAGGGAAGCTGGAGCCAGGGTGGTCCCATCCAGCCTCACAGCAGCTGCAGCAGCTGCAGCCCTTCACCCTACAGGGGCAAAGCTGCTGGATGCTGCAGTGTGAGACCGGGGAATGGAGAAATTGGTGCCTTGCAACATTTTGTATCAACATACAAGCTGTGTCTTAGTTGTTTCCCTGCAAATACAATCTCGGAAGCTACCTCTGCTATCATCACTTTAGAAATAAAATACTTTTCTGTCTGGCATCAGGATGACAAAGCTCAGCCACAAAGCAAATGCTCCTTAGAGCTTCAGACTTTGAAGTGATTGTTCTTAGCACAAGCAACAGGCAGCATTCATTAAAAACCTTAACACTGGAGCAGGGTCAAGATGAGAAACTTAATATTCTGCTGCTTTACAAGTACTAACCTGACACAAATTCATCGTGGCTTCTGCAGCTGCCCAGCATGATTTGAAGAGATGAAGAGGGAAAATCTAATGAACAAGGAATGGAGTCTGGGCTAGTAGATGCACTGGATACAGAGGAGCTTCACAGATACTGCTTCTTGTTCCCAGAGGAGAAGGAGCTCAGATGGCTTTGGGCAGTTTGCAATTGCAAGGGATCATATTTTATTTTTCGCCTGTGGCCAAGTCAGCTGCTGTATTAAAAAATGACCATGGTCAAAATCAGCGCTGGACATGGCTACGACACGGGAGTAAAAACCATGCTGTAGTACATCTGCTTCCCTGGCACACAGCCCAGCAAGTTAACTAGAAGTGTTGGGGAAAAGGGGGAGAGAGAAGGAGCTACAGCCTCCAGAGGCTTCTGTGTTCTGGCAGCAATTATCTCTAGGGCAAAATCTTCCCGTTTTAGGTGTGTTTGTGCATCCCTGTGCAGGACCCTCTTAGACATATGATTAAACATTTTCCTGAATAGGAGCAACCTCAAGTGCAGATTCACAAGCTTTTGTGGATCAGAGTCCTGATCTCTGACTGGGACCCATGACAGGACAGGGCATAAGATGCTTGAGGGAGTGTGTGGGGGCATGCAATTACCAGGGTTGCCAGCCTGGGCAGGCCTACAGGGAGGCAGCCAAGTGGGACTGGGAGGTCAGTATGGGAGCTTCCCTGAGAATGCCCTGGGGTTGGCAGCCAGAGCAGCAGGGCACTTTTATTCTTCTGAGTAACAGCCTGTGTTCGCTTCTGGGAAGCAGATACCCCTGTGCTGCCTCATCCTGCTTGCCCTACCCAGCTGCTGGAGACCGCTGCAAAGTGAGTCCCAAAGGCAATGATTTGGGGTCAGAAACCTCCTGACCCCCACCTGCCTCTTGCTAGAGCTCTGCAAGCTCTCACACATGCTGCCAGTCCCCAGGGGATGATAACTGTAGGATGGGGTCTTGCAGTGTAAGTGCTTGGGGAACTATTTCTTTGTCTCGGTTTCTCTGCTGCTGCCACAGAGGGGTACTAATCTCTGCCTGGGAGCCCTGTGTGCAGTCACTGTGTCAATATTTAATCATGGTAATTAGTAACAGGCTAGGTGGCTCAGGAATTCACAGCTCAGCATTTACCTCGTTCACCTCACCCATCTTTTGAGTACGTAAGGGATGTGTCTGTGGCAGAGAGAAGCAGAGGCTTGTGGAAGTGCAGCTGCCCCAATTTTTTTATTTATAGGCTTTTACAAATTCTTTTGCTCTGATGGCACGGGATACTATGAAACTAGGAAGAGAGGAACTTCATTCTAGGTCAAAAGAAGTTCTTTTTGTATCTAACCCATGGACAGCTGCTCTTTGCTACCAGTGTTTTAAGGCTTTTAAAAACCACAGAATGGTGGCAGAGCAGCAAGCTGCCTCTTTCCTCTGAAAACTGGGTTAAAACAAAACCCTGCATGCCTCACCAAGCTCTGTCCTTGCACTATAGCAGAGTAGAACATATATCCAGTTACATCAATCAATAGCCTGCACCTCTCCCAAAGGCATCAGCTACCAGGAGTGGGTCCTCTCTGTTTCAAGGCATGAGGCTCTGCCGGCAGAGTGGGGCTAACTACTTCTGAAATCTTTAGGAATTTCTGTTCAGGAGTTACAAATTAAGCTCTCCTTGGAGACATCATAAATCAGATCCAAGGCTGCCTGCTTTGAAAAGCCCTTCCAACACGGCAGAAGGATTCTCACTTGTGATGTACATGAGCCATGGCTCCAGGTTATACCCATTCTTCATCTGTGAAAGTTCAAGTTAATAGCTGTAGGAAAATGAATTAATAGGTGTAATAAAATAAAAACCAAATGCAAAGAGTTGCAAGGGGAACAGGCAATAAATGGCAGATAAAACTTAATATTGATGAATGTTTCTGGGACTCTTTTTCTTGTAAAAGAGAAAATACAGAGGGGAGATGCTAAAGGTCTGTGAAGTCATAAGTGATGTGACCATGGAGAACAGGAAAAAGGTTTTAACTTTGGCCTCAAATACGGGAAGTGGGGGCCACTAAATAAAACTAGCAGAAGACAGGTTCAATTAAGTTCTTAATATATTCTTAAGTTCAAAATGTAATCAAGTGCTGGAATATATTACTTAACACAGGATATGCATCCCCAAAACTTCACTCAACTAGTATTTGTGGAAGAACAGATATCTGGGGGGTATCAGAAATGCCTGAAGTGAAGTCCTCTTTTCTTTTTAGCCTAATTTCTTTTAGTAGCAGAGGAGAAGTGGAATGTAGCCATCAGAATGGGAGCTGCATTGAGTCCTGAACAGGAGAGACCTGTCAGACAGGAAAACAAAATTCATAGTTCATATGAGAAAACAAACATCTCCATCACATACTGAAACTTCTGGTGTTAGCACTTAATGCACAACAGAAGACAAGTCACTGGGTCAGTGTCTCCTCCTCATCCATCCTTATCCTCTCATATCCTCATCAGGGCACTGATCACACCATATCAGCTGTCTAGGATAGGACATGTAGGTTTGAGGTGGCCACACCAGTCTCAGCACTCTGCAGAAATATGGATCAGTGGGCCAAGTACTGATAGCAGTGCTCCAAGACATGGGGTAAGCTGTTCTGCTTTTTTAGAGTGCAAATACTGCAAAATATTGTAAATACAGATTGATAAGCCTCTCTCCTGCTGCTGTCCTGTGGGACCACAAACTGAGAGAAGGTCTGTAACACTGTGGTGTAGCAAAGGGGGCAGCAAGGCAGGGACTATCCATCAGGGATCAGTGTGAAGGGACCCAGCTTCTTGGCTCTCTCTCCTTACACAGCTGTACTGAGCTGTCATCTCTGTGATACCTGGTGAGATCCACCTACCACTACATCAGCTGCCCACTGCCTCACACAATGCAGGAGATTTCCAGATGTCATTATCACCTTTCTCTGATGCCTGTGTGCACATACCAGTGTGTATGCACTAACTACAGTCATGTGAACACCTATGCATGTATTTTTATAGAGATATAAACAGGAATTTTGGGTCTGCTGCTTTCTTAGCAGATGAGGATTTGGAACTGTTTCCTTCCCAGAGGAGGCAATTAGGTAGTCTATTTTAATAAGGGCAGTATCATGTTCTGCCAGTGATCGGTGAGGATGACTGCCACAACAGCCAAGCAGTGCAGCCAGCGAGCATTTGACTCAATCACTTCTTGACAGGACCTGGTCTCTGTGGAACATTCATAAATAATTATGCTAGGAGCACGGGAGCTGCCTCATTGCTGCAGACCCACAACAAGACAAACAACAAAACCCCAACCAAATTCTGAATATTTTCTAATTATTGCTGTGAGGCTTCCTACTAAACCGAGTTCAGAACAGAGCTTCTTGTTCGTGCTGCAGGGGAAAGGGTATAGCATTAGTATCCCTGGGGGCTCATGAGTGACAAGCAGAGGGAGGGGGGAATATCTGGAGCCCCGATGAGCATGGATGGCAGGAGGTGAGTGAATAGGGAGCTTCACTTGGAGGGTGACAGCTGTGAGGCTCCATATCCCCTCTGCTCCTGACAGCAGTGCCTCCTGGAGCTTTTTTGTTTCTCTACAGCCAGGATGTCAGCCTTGTGCCACTCTTTACCAGAGTACGCCTTCCTTCCAGGCATGGATGCTGTGCACATGGCATCGAGCATTGTCAGTGCCTGACAAACAATAGGGCATCAAGGAAAAACAAAAAGTTGGCTTCCTTCTAACACAGACTTTCTCATTCCTAAGCAATATAGCTTTCAATGAGAACATCTTACCTGACTGGACCACTCCAAATAGTCAGGAAATATGCTCTGTGCTGGCGATGGTTAGAAAAAAAGCTGCCTTCTCATGCAAATGAAAATTGGTAACAAGAGAGCATAATATGCTCAGAGTTTTCCAGGTTCTGTTTTCTCATTCCCCACCCTGCCACCCTTGCTTTGCATCAGTCATCCTTCCTGCAGGGTCAGAGCACCCTGCATTGATGCTCTCACCACACTGTGCTGTGGCCCCTCTGAATGCAGCACTGTACCCCCCTGACCCATGTGTCAGTGAGAGAGGGAGGGGGCTGTGCTCAGCCCAGACATGCCACAGTGCTTTGGAGGCTGCGAGTGAGCCTGACACACCCTTACAGCACCGAGTGTTTGCTGGCTGGTTTCTCTTCTGAGCCATGCTCTGGCACGGCAGAATAACACTCATGGAGGACTCTGGGTGTGTATCTGATATTGTATGCCTTCACCACCTCGTGCAGCTCTGTAAGGTGGTGAGTGCTCGGTTAACTGCCTTGGTTTGTCTGGAGCAAGCAGAGAAAACTCTAGGATTGGCTGGAATGCAGGAGACTGGTTTGGGAACTGGCCGCAACTCTGATGAGGACTTCCCTGTGAACCCTTGACACTTGCATCCCCACATTCTGTTCTTTCCCTATTTTTCACACAGTTCTCTAAAACCAACCTCCTCTTGCCTGATCCAACACTTCCCTCTGATCCAGAGGGGACTGCTTGAGCCATTTTACTTGTGTAGCTCTTGGTGTTCCTAGCCACCAGGAGCTCTGCAGAAAGATCTAAGGATCTAAGGGTGACACCTCCAATTTAAAATGCATGGATGATAACACATTGTGGTGAAAATGTGTGGGAGACACTCGATTCACTCGGCTGTTATCCATAAGACACTGGGAGTGCCGCAGCTCTGCTGGAGACCTGTATTTGGCATCTACCAACACACCAAAACAAAAACACTTGATAGATTTCAGTATTCAAAGGAAAGCAATGACCATGGGAAGTAGGAGTGTCTAAATAACACTACCAGTAAGAAAAGACTGTACAAATAGGCAGTGCTCAGTAAGACCAGAAAGGAAAACAGAAGATTTAGAATGAGGACTGCAGCCCTCAAACATGCTATTGCTAATGAGGCAGAGAATGGTCTTTCCACGACAGGCAGGACAAGGAAAAGTGAACTTAAACTTCAGCAAGGGAGACTTAGACCAGAAAATTAAGCTTCCTAACTCTAGGCATTGTGAGACACTGGGGGAGATTGCCTGGGTGTTTATTGAGTCTCTGTCACTAAAGCTTTCTAAGAACAGATTAGAAAAACTTGTCAAAAATCTTGTTTGCATCTAATTGATTCTATCATAGAACAGAACTGTAGACTAGGTGGATACTAAAGGCCTGAGGCAGTCCTGTTTCCTAAGGCACTTTTAGATATGTTAATGATCTAAAGAGTTCCTGAGAGCTAAGTATTTGTTTTTAATACCAAGCATAGCTGATATATTTGGCATGGTCTTAATCATGATCTGGCTAAAAAAGAGAAGCTTCCCTTTCAGTCAACTAGCAATGTTCCAAGCAAATTATCTGTATTAAAAATGCTATTCATGGCATTTTAAAATCACCATATTCTTCAGTTTGCCAGTCAGCCACCTTTGAACACGGAGCACGTGAAATCCTTGGGTCACACACATATGAAACCTGTGTCCCCATGGGCTCCTTAAGTTACCAAGGATCTGTGATTTATGACAAGAAGCAGCCTTGACTGGCTTTGACCAGGGTTAGAAGTGCTTACATATGCAGGTAAGGTGTCAAGTCAGAGGGGCTGGGAATCCCCATCACAGGCTGGAACAAGCACCAGTGACACTCCACTCTGAGACTTCCACTTACTGTCCTCTACAGTACAGAGCTTTCCAGAAGAGCATGAGCTAGTCTGGCTTGGCTTACCGTGCTCCACAAAATCACACCGGTTCAGATTAGGCAACATACCAAATTCCAGTGCTAAACTGACACCCATGGAAAAATTGAAAACAAAAAGATAGAAGAACAAAGAGAAATAAATAGACATGGGGCACTGCAAAGCCAGGCACCTGCTTCTGTGCCAGCCCTCTCCCTTCATGTGTGGACCCTGCAGGAATGCAAGGCAGAGAAGCGTGCACAACCATAGGGGAAATTATCTCCCATGCTGGTGATGCAGAACGAAGAAAACTCTATCTCTAAAGCCATGTGGGGAGCAGGATGGTGCTAAGCTCTGCCTTAAGTCTTGTTTTATTGGGAAAGGCCTGGCAAAATGGGTCAGGAATTCTGTGGCAACCCAATTTAAATATAAAAACATACAGAGTATGTATGAAAATTAATGCACAATTCAGAGCCCTCTGTGCTGGGCTGGGGCCTGCTTCTGACAAGCTTACACTAAGAAGCAATTAACTTTGAAAATTAGCTGATTGGACCAAGAAAGTGAAGCAAAAATTTTCACCCTGACAGCCATTTCAGGCCAATTTCAGTTCTTTGACACTATTTCAACAAATTCCATTTTTCCTCTGCTATTATTGTGGTTTTCCCCAAAACAGTGCACAACTGTAAATTCCCCAGGCCTTGGGGATTTTAGGAGAATATAGATAAACTCATTAGCAGGAGCAAAATGATCACTGAATGAATTAATTTGCATAGACATTTAAATGGCTCCTTGCAGACATTTCTTTCACTAAAAGGAGTAGAACAGTTTTCTTTTGAAGTCACTGCCTGAAACTGTCTTGTGCTTTGGAGAACAATTTGCCAGCAGTTCACATTGAGTTTTCTTCATGTGATGATGGTTAGTTTGAAAATAACTGAGGCAAAACTTCACCAAATGCCTTGCTCCCAGTCACACTAGCTCTCGAGCTTGTCTCTTTCTGAAAGCTTTCGCTTCTTGGTCTCAGTTTTGACATCCCAGGTTTTCAGCAAGGTATGGAGACTTGGGCAGTTGTCAAGCACAGAGGTAAGGTAAGTGTAATTCGTTGGTAAAGGGGAGGAGACAGACGCATTACCTACCTGCCAGAATGGAAATTTACCAGGGACGTGTCTGTCTGACCCAGCTCAGCACCAGGTTGTTTCACACCATAGACATGCAACATCTGCCTTGGCACTCAAGGCTGGCACACAGTGAGTTATTGTGCAAAGGATGGAAATAATAGAAAAGGTGACAGCAGTTTTAGACCTCTTTGTCTTCTGGGAGCCCTGGCTGCTACAGCAGATGAGCCCTTCTGCCCTGTGAGCAGCTACAGTTCCCTGGCGCTCCTACCCACCCTACAGATTCACCAGTCACTGACAGCAATCTGGTCCAGCATGTGGATTGAGCTTTGCGGAGACCCTTGGACAACATGCTCTAATGCCCTTATTAGTAAAATTATAGCTCCTGAATAGGTGCATGTGGTATTTCCAGTGAATAAGACATGTACTCATCCCCACTGAATACACGAACATTGATTAGTAACGCCCTGCTGTGCATACATTGGTTATCCTGTCGATGAGATACACCACAGTTAAGCAGCAAAGGCACAGCATCCTTGACACTGAGACATTTACCTGGATGAATAGTCATGGGCTGGTGAGCAGTCACAGGCTGTTCAGCACACTGAAAGGGAAAGCAGCACAAATCTGCAGCAAACCTGCAGATTACACTTTGTACAATAACCGTAACCCTCATACAACCATTTCTGGGTCCCACACAAGGCACACAGAAACAACTAAGCAAGCAGTTGATTCTCCATATGAAACTAAAGAAAGTCGAGGAAAAATGAAAATACAACAACAGCATTCATAAAGCACCTCACACTCAAGGGCACTGGGATCAGGCAGCTCTGCGGAAGCGAAACACCTTTCATGCCACTTCATGTGCCTGTGTGAACTGCACCCTTGCGAATTGCTAACTTGTCCTTGAGGAGCGAGTTAGATAAATGAGATTCTAATATCAGCGCTAATGCTCCTTTGAAGTGTCACTTTGCCTTTGTGCACTTCTGTCTCTGCATTATCAAAATGTCTTCCACGAGGCTTTATTATCACTGATAACATAGAAATAAGAGGCAAAATTTTCTATTCAAGGACTGAGTAGTTAAAAAAAAACAATACTTCCCTGGATACTGGAAAATCAAATAGAAGACTCCAGGGCAGAAGGGCTAATTAAAAAAAAAAAAAAANAAACCCTTGAGGGGAGATAAAAGCTGAAGGGAGGTGCATGGTTGAATAATAAAGCCTTAATGAGTTTGGGCCCGTGTCTAATACAAAGCATTGATTTTGGCTGCTTGATGAAGTTAGCTATTTGATTAGAAAAATTTAATTTAAATGGACACTGCCCACTAAGATCACTCTATTGGAGAAGTCTTTATTGCTATCATAAGTAACTACTATTTTTTTTTTTTAAAAGAAAAGAGACGGAAGTGAAAAATCCTTTGGGTAATCACTTTTTTCATACAGCTGGCAGAATTAGTTGTATATCTTAGCTTCTCTCTTTGCTATGTCCACTCTTTGTGTGTTTTGTTTGATCTCTCAGTAGCAGCTCGTGGGGAGTAGAAGGTGGCTGGAGAAATATAATTTAAAAGATAACAGGAAGATGTGACTGTAAAACATCAGCAAAATATAGCTGGCTATATAAAGCCAGGGACAGGAGGTATTTCCATGATGTTTACACTTTACTTGAAACTGGGCTATTTCCAGTTTGAGAGCACCCACTTCGGTAGGAGTGAATTCGACATATCATTCTCAGGGCAAATGCTTTGCTTTATTTAGAAAGGACAGGCCAGGAGTTCGACTGGGCCATGACACACCTCAAGATATTAAGAATGGTGCTTGGCTAGTCTTTATATCTTAAGGTGTTATCTGAGCTTTCGGTTTGAGCTTCCTTTGTAGTAAATGGGAAGAGCGTGAGTCATCTCACCCAAATGCAGATATTTCAAAGAGGGCAGGTGACTCATGCCTACAAGTACCTACTTCACTGATGATAAAGGCCAGCTCAGATGGAGACATCTGATGTCAGATGAGATAATTCCCACCTTGACTTGGGACATTACTGATGTAAAACCTGAAATTAGACAAAGAACAAGAGACACAGTCTGCTCAGCATCTGTATGATATGTTACCCTAACTGGGGACTTGATGAGAAATCTTGTGGCTGATTGCTTTCTCACATCAGTATACACCAGATAGAGAAGAAAGTCACCATCCACTCAGATCTCTCTTCTACCTTACAGGAATGACTGCCTGGATCAGTTTAGCAGAGGCAAGGTTGTGGGTTAAACCTTGTGGCTCAGATTATGCAATCATTCAGACACATAACAATTAGTGGCTGTAGTGATTAATTTTAGTCTGAGCATCTGCGAGAACCATGCCAGCAGACACATGGAGTACATGGCATAGGAATACAAATGTCAGCAAGGCAGCAGGTTTTCAGAATTAAGACAGGACCAAGTAGTTGCTCCCTTTTTCAAATCCCCTGTCATCAGTCATCAGGCCTTGTCCTCCTCAGACTATGACAAATGGTGACAGTGGTCACTGGTTCATCCACAGCAACTGAAATCCAACTGCAAGGGTCACTGAAGAGATCATCCAGAAACTCTGTTGATGACTGTAACACCATCACATGCTTAGGAGGCAACCTCTGTAGCATCACCAGGAGCTCAACCTAACCTTAAGTATCGACAAAGACCATCATCCCCCAGGGTCACAGTCTCCCTCAGGGGCCAGCTAAATAGGGGCTGTCAAGTTTATCAATTGTGGCGCTATCCCTTCAAATCAGCAGTAAACGCTGCATTCCAAAAGCAAACCTGTCATTTAGTCATCTAGAAAGTTGTCTTTGGAATGGAGGAAGGATTCAGGGCTCAGCCAAAATGACTGCATGTCTGATGCATGTTATTTCTGCTCTCCTCCCCGATAGTTATTTTGGGCTCTGTCAAGTTGCCCAACTCAGCTCCCCCAAATGTTGCCCATACTGGGTTCTGGGCATGTGTTGCATGGACATGTCATTGACACTGAGGTTCTGTCTCAGGCATCTAAAATTCATGTGCCCACCTTGTAGCTCTGCACATTCCTTAGAGATTGGTGTGTTTTCACAACCAATGACTTTATGACTGCACAAAGGGTTGATGCATGTTGCCTAAAATTAGCTACAACACATCTAGGAAATAGGCAGTATAACGACATCCATTAATCATAATAATACTTGTAATACTTCCTCTAGTTTCTGAAACAAAACCTGTTTAACCATTCAAACATCACAGGGAAATTCTGCTGTTAGGGCTCACCAGCATTACAAAGCAGACCTTGGTGCCGAAGTTTGCTGCAAGTGTTGTCTCGCACAAACACGTTGCTCTGTCAGAAGCAGAACAAATAGATATTGAATTCCTACAGATTTTTGTCCTATTTCCCCTCATTTGCCTCCAGCTATGCACTCCACAGCACCCTCAGCTTCTGCCCAGGTCATCTGATAAAGTAGCGAGGTCTATGATGCTGTCCCTTCTGAGTCCATACTCTGAAGGAAACTAGGATTACAGAGAGCTGATCCCTAAATTGCTGTTTATCCATGTAGTTTGCAATTTCACCACTTGTGGAAGAAGGGCAGGACAAAAGAAAGAGTAAACACATGCAATTTTGCACTAATGCAGAATCTGATATGGTACAAAACAGCACTGCAGACACAAAGGCTTTGCCTCAGAGACCAGAGGAGGAAAGGAGTTGTGTGCCAAATTGTCCTTTCTGATATCAATCACAAGTGTTTTGAAATCCTCTAATTTAAAACTACTTTGGCATATTTGTTTTCTCTCTCTCAGGCTTGTTGGTGATGTTCAGTCTTGAAACCAGTTCTCAGTTTGCTCTATCCCTGGCAACTACAGTTCCACCTGCATGCCAGTAATTGCACCTACTATGGGCAAAAGGGTTTAGAGATCCAACTTGCCAAGACCTATGTTGTTCTAGCTCAGGGGCTATCCATTTTTATGAGCACTCACAGATTGTTTAGATTGTTTTTCTTGACTATGCAAGTTCCCAAATAGAAATATTATTACTTATATTCATCAAGTCTCTCATTAATTCAAATTCTGCCCTCTAACAAAAAACCCATAAAATTACTCCTAGGGGAGGAGGCTGTTTCTGAGTCACGGACAGAGCAGCTTCTTCCCTGTTCTCATGGGCTTCCCAGCATATCTGGCGTTTATTACCTCCTCTTTCTGGTTTTATGAGTCCTCTCTTGGATTACAATCAGCTGCCAGAGTCCTGCAAGGTGGCAAGAAATGAACAGGAACAACTGGGTATTTCTCTTAGAGCTGCCAATCACTGTCACTGCTGAGTAAATTGCCTGAATGGTGCTCATTCACACTGCCAAGTAGCACTGAACATAAGTTTGGGGCATCTTTCAGCAAAAAAATGTAAAATTATGGATCTGTCCTTATTTTTGTATTTTGGAGGCTATTGGTCTGAAGTGATTAGGCATTGGAGTGTGCATGTTATAACACGGCATGATAGCTAGCCATTCAATGACCTAGCTAATGAGGAAAGATGATCTCAGTCTGTTTATGAGAAGCAAAATGCTTCCTGCAGTGTCCAGATGGCAAAACAACTTGGTGTGTGGTAGCATTTCACTTCCACATGACTGGGTGAAATCCTGTGTGGGAAACAACGATGTTGAACCTTAGTCCTGGAAATCCTCACACGTACTACATTCTCACCATACAGGCAGTGCCTTTTGAATCAAGAACAGAACTTTGGCCTCACCTTCAAATGCAGTAGCCAGGCTTGTGATTGCCTACAAGGAAGTTACATCCAAAAGCTTCTTGCTGCTGGAATATGAGGACCATGGTGGGACACTGCTGCTGTGGTGACATTCTCTTGTGACAGTGATAAATGTCTCTAATGAACATCAGAGTTGCTCCCCAGCCTAGATGAAGGCAGGAACAGGCCTGACTAGACATGTTAACATCAATGCTCACTTTCTGGTGAGCAGGACATTAACTGATTGTGACATGGAGAACAGTGAGATTGGGTTTGTAGTTTCTGCTTGTTTGTTTTATTGTTCAAGTTAAGAGAACTGTAATGAGATAAAGTACCCTCTAGAAAAAGCTAATTGGATTTGAATAGCTTAATTAATGGAGACAGTCACCTACATAACCCTGTTTTTTTCCCCCAAGTAATGAGAATCTGCAGTCTGCAAGGAGTAAAAATCAGCACAGTTTATGTTACAGTACTCTAATATTGGTTAACAACAGCATTATTAAGGGTTGATGAGGAACTGGAAATAGTTTTTCTGTTCAGGTAGGATACATGTACATTCCAATGTCATGAACCATACAGCAAAATATTCACCACCAAGAACTTTATATTCTGGGTTTGGTTTTGTTTTTTTCAAAAATATACAACCCAGTTATTAACGAGAATTAGAATATGATCAAATGATGAGCAACCAGCAGACATCTTCTTCATGGCTGAAGTGCTGGTTGAAGGTCTTAATCTGAAATGAAAACATTTTCCATTTAACCTGAAGAAATTTTCTTATGATTACTGTTAATATTGATTAAGCTGATGAACTTGCAGTTGTAGCATTCTTGGCCACAATTTAACAATGGTGGAAGGAGAACATTTATGTCACATTCCTGCTGCCTGTTGGAGCAGGAAAAGATATAATCCAGGTATGGAAGTAGAGCTATGGCTGTTCTCTAAACTGCCACCTCCCATAGTCTTCAGGAATCACCTGAACCAGGCAATGCCTAGCTAGTAGCAAATTTGATTATGTCTTTCTCAGAGTAAATGGGGGATTTACAGAGAAGGAGCAGAATTTTCCCTCCCTCAGACTCCACAGGAAAGAGGTATCAGGAAAGAAAGAGCATTGCTTTAGGCAGTTGGGAGGTAGGGGAGAACGATGATGGGATGGGACACACAGAAGACCACTGGCTTGGAAGGGACTTCAGAGATGCTGGGAGAAATAGGTTAAGATACACATTAATGAAAGCTACAGACTGTTTGAAATTTCCTTTCAGCCTGCCTAAAGTATGCCCTCCCTGCCAGACTGGGACTGTGATGGACCAAGGGACAGAGTTAAGGTTGTAACACTGACAATTCTAGTGTTCAGTCATGGTGCTCCATACCATTTTCTCAATGTTAGGTGGGATGTTTCTATGAAACACAGCTCTTCTCTTAGGTTTCCATAGGGTTTTCCTTTAAAGTAGAACCAAGCTCTTAGCAGAAGTTCAACATATCCTGTACTTTTCTTTCTGAAGTCCCTGCTGGAACTTGAAGGAAGCTTCAAGCTGTTGAGTTAACTGGACTGTTCCTACCTCCTGAGGTATCTCTATGTCCGTGATGAGGGATGGCTTCCCAGAGTCTCCTTTGGCACTTATACTGCTGATTGTAGTGCTGACAGACTGGCTCTATCATAGTGTGATGAAATCAGGAATCTTAACTGTCTTGCAGTTAAACTTAGAGTTTTTAAGTTCTCAGATCTTATACCCTCTGTGGAGGTCTCTTTGGAGATCAGGTTTACTGAAGATCAGTAGCATGTCTCTTTCAAGTGCAAAGTACAAAAAAGGAGATACAGCAGTGTAACAGGACATCTCTTCCCATTGTTTTCCCTTTGAATAAGAGACAGAGGAATCCATGGCTGAACTTCTGCTCCTTGTCAGATGTCCTTTTGGCTACCCTGCTAAACTGCACAGAACACCATGATTTGATTTGCTTCCTCTTTTTTTTCTTTTTTTTTTTTTTTCAGTCATAGCTGCCTAATAATGAGAAGAAATATTTGAACCCTGTTGTTCAGCAGATTTCTGGACATGCTAACAAATGTTTTGTGAAAAGTCATATTGATATGGTGAAGTGTAATCAAGTGGTCGTAATGTCACTCTAATATTTCAGATTTCTGCAAGTCTGTTGAACGTGTATCCTTCTGCAAACAAGCTCAGAATTCCTTTAACTGATGTTACAGCTTTTTGAGTCAATAGGCACAGCTTGTAACATATATGAAATTTAAGCTTGGCTCCTATTTCTCCTTTTCTTTTCTTTTTTCCAAATCTTACTTGTTTTCACCACCACATTTAATGCATTGGTTCTGAATATGCTTAACAGAGTAAATACATTAATGGTCTTGTGCTCTTGAAAGGGGTTTTCAAGAATATACGAAGGGGATTTCCTTGGAATATAACTGACATCTTCAAATTTATCTTCTTTACACCAATAAATATTCTAATGAGATCATCTGTGCCAAGAGCATTTTCTGTCCTCCAGTGTTAATTCCCTTGCAGGTCTCCTCAGGCCTTAGGAGTACTCAGGCCCATCATTGATGATAATCAGTCACAGCTCCCCTGAACAAACATGGGCCCTGCTGGTACTTGGTCCACAATCCAATGCCAGGCTAATGAGGCAGCATGAGCAGGGCTTTTTTCTTTGATTGAACTTTGGGAATGCAAATTCCCTTCTCATACTCCTTAAGCAATTTTGTTTTTGACAGATACAAAAGAGAAAATCTGGAGAGATACAGCTCTCTTTGAAACAGTACTTTTACTTTATCATGAACATTTGCCTACAAGAATGCCCGGGTTTTGTGCTGCAAAGCGTAGTCATAAAAATGGACAATCCATGCTGGGACAAGAAACCCAACTGCACTCTATACACAGAAAAGGGATTTAAGACATAAGTGGAACATGAAGGGGCCAACCATCTGACCAGGAATTATACAGATAGCTCCCAGCAGATGTCCATTTCCCAGAGTTAACTGAAAACCTTGGGGAGCAGAAGATAACTTAGTTAGGCCTGGAAGCCCTAGTTGTCTTAGATGGCTGAAAAAATTAAAAATAGAGCTTTTCCCACAGCTTCACTCCAAGTATCCAACTCAGTAGGAACAGAGCCCAGTTTTTTCTTAGTGCAGGGCCTTATGTTATGTCTGGCAAACAAATTTATACATCTTACTTTGCAAACCTCGAGTCACAGAGATTAACAAAGCCCAGAGGTGACAAAAGTATGTAAATTAAACTCTTCCTCAACAGCCACTAACTCTTCTGCCCTTTAAATGAAAAGCATAAAAGTGTATACTTGACTATGTTTATGTACAAGAAGAGGGGCTATGTCTGCAAAATGTCCATTTACATAACAGTCAACTCTTTTTCTGAGAACTCATATAAGGAAACTATTAAAATAAATCACAGAGTAAATTAATAATTCAGAGATCTCACTTTTATGAATCTACTTCATAAAATATGTGTATATGTGAAATGGAAGTCAACTGACCATAAAACAAAGCAAAAAGACTCGAGCTCACTATGGAAGGAAAGCTATTTTTAGCCAAATTTTAAAGAAATGCATTCTATTCAAGGCTTCATATCATGCTCTATTAAATTATAAGAGTGAAAACAGGTTCTGATTTAAGAAGAGATAGCACAGCAAGATGCAACGTGTCAGAAATGTAATTGTGTACTGCTCACTGATGTTCTGGTTGTCTTCAATTTGTTGGAGCTGACCAAACAGGGAAGATTATCATAGCCAGGAGAATCTTAACCCTCAAGAGTCCAATCCCACAGCTCTTACATGCAGCAGCAGTATTTCCCCCTTGTGTAATCAATAGAGCAATTATTTAAGAATTCACAGGTAGTAAATCCCCCAAAGTACAATTTTAGTCACTGGGGCTGGAGGAGACAGCTATCTTTGAAAATTAGGCTGTAAAGATTAAACTCACAAATAATATAGGCATGGATAGAGTACCTCTCAGTGGCAAATGAAGCCTGGGTGTCATGCAACTAAATAAATATTGCAAATCTGGCTCTAAGTGCTGGTAACACCATCCCTGTCTTACCATGTTCCAGCAGAATTGGTGAACCCAGTTACCTCCAAGGAGCTTGACTTGTCCCTGAGACACTCATGACTTCTCTTGTGGCACAGCAACCTCTTCTAGTCCCAGTCCCACACAGTTCTTTTCATGTCATGGTTGCCAAAATCTGACATACAGGCAGATTGAGTAGAGACAAAGAAATGTATGTTTAAATAAAAAATGAAAACGATTTTGGGGTTAAAATGCTATCTCCAACACAAGGTTTGACAGCCCTTGTCGTTTGAAGGAGTGAAAGGAAATACAGGTTTTGACTTCTGTAATCCAAAATGGCCAACCTTATGCTTCTTACAAAGTCACTGGGGAAAGGCAATGCCCAAGAAACGGAGGCTGCAATACCAAATGAGGGGTTACAGTGACCAAGCTGGGTGCAATCTGTGGTGATCAAGTCCAAAGTACTAACAAAATCTTATCAGTAGGAAAACATTCATTTTACCCAAATTTAGTCTTCTAGATACCATGCATCTACACAAACCCTGACACAGAGTTTATTTCTATAGCTTGTGGAGGCCTGTCCACCACTGGGGGCAATTATCACATCCTAAAAAAGGAGTATAAGCTTGCTTCCAAAAGCTTTGGAAGATACCTATCATTGACCATTGACTAAGTGGAGGATGCCAACCTTTTCCTGCTTAGTCTCAGGACTAATTTTCATTCAGAAGACTACCTTTCTGACTAAGATTTATAATTCCAGCCTGTACCACAAGATAAATGCACATGCAGAGAAAAGGGACTTCCTTTCCCAGAGCTTTTCAAAATCACTTGAACCACAGTTTCTTCCCAAACTCCCCATTTTTGATGAGGTCCCCAGGTACCTCTGGAGTGAGAACAGAGAGCTGAGCAGCCTGCTCAAGTCTATACTTCTCTAGAGGGTCTGAAAAAGGACTTCCACAGCGACAGAAAAGTGACTTATTGAAACCCAGATGCCTTCTGTCCTTCTCTCAAGGTTCCTTCTGGTGCAGCAGGCACAGGCAGGTGGCAGGAGGTTCAGGCTACAACTTGCCATCGGAGGCTCTTCTGTGTTCTCTCTGAGGTTAATAACTGCTTGTGCCCACAAACTGTACTGCTTTAGCAATTCCAGCACAAAAACAAACAGGCACAGCTAACCTGAAGAGAACATTTAGGACATACATCTATACTGCCCTAAAAAGGATGGAAAAAATACCTAAAATTCCTTTTGAAGTTATTCCTGTGTCTCTTTTCACTGCCAGGTCAGAGAAACAATTCACTGGTTCCCCAATGACAGCAATAAGTGACTTTTCATTGAAAAATAGATGCTCCTGGTGACTTCTGAGGGTGTTGCAGAAAAATGTTGGAAAACTAAGAGGTCCCGAATATTTGTGTTCTTATGGTTATAATCATAGTGAGGAGGACCTATGAGAGGCTCTCACTATGCCAAAAAAACTCATCAACTGTTCCACACTGTTCATAAATTAGGACATCTTGCATCCAGAGAGGAGTTGAATAATGGACTCATTAAGCTTCAATTCACAATGCTTTGCTCCTGTACTGCAGTGTCAGGAATGGAACAGCTCTAGAAAAATCAGCCAGAAGAGCCAGCACTTGGTTCCAAAGTACTCCTATTTACCAAGACAACTATTCTAAATAGGTAGCAAATCCAAAGGCAGCAGGAAAAATGGGAAAAGAAGGAAAGGAACTGAGCATTTAACTTGATAAACATCTCAGGAGGCTTGCCTGAGATTAGTTGATGAATACCTGGGTTGCTTGGCAGTGTACTTACGTCAACCCTTGCTTTTCTTCTAGGCTTTTCCTCTTAACCCATAATATGACAGGGTCATATTTATTTCGTGTTGCCCACACAGCTAAAGGTCATTTGATGATGGGTAAAAAATAGAGAGAAAATCTCAATAAATGTCATTTGCAATCTGAGGAAGGGAATAACAAGAGTGACTCATTTTGAGAACACTGAGCTTTCTGAGCCAAGGTATCCATTTACCTGGAGGTCTGGTGTAGCTCCAGAATTTTGTCTACGGTGGGTTCTGACTTGCAGAGGTCTGGGAAAACAAGTTGGAGGGAAAAACAAATCAGGTGTTTTTCCTCTCTTGCATCCCTGCTGCCAAAGGAAAATATACACAAAACTTGCAAAAACTCTCAGGAGACCTGTTTCCCTTCAAATTGCTCTGTGTTCAGCACTGGTGTTTTTCTGCAAGTTGTCTGTTGCATATGACTAAGTCGTTTCATCACAAGCATGTATTTTACATGCCATAAAATAAATTTTTTAGCTCCTTCATAGTTCTTTCTTGACAAAAGCTTTGCTTTTCCTTTAAAATTGCTCTTGTGCTTTGAATGCAGAGTGCCCTGTGTCTGACTTCACTACTCCATTAGACATAGGGCAGATCGAGGAACATAATGGGGCAACAGATTGCCAGCATGTGTGCAGGTCTGTAATTGCCTTTTCTGTTCCTGGCTCCTCTGGAAACAATGGAGGAGCAGAAGCAGCTGGTCTGCAGGGGAGATGAGGCGTAACATCTCCCTGGGAGCGCCGCCTGCCCAAGCACCCCTGGCCCTGCCAGTCCTGGGCTGTCCTGCCAGTCCTGGCCAGGGCAGGCCAGCTCAGAGGGCTGCTTTGAGGCTCTAGTCTGTTCCTGTCTAGCTACCATTTATTACCATTGCCCAGCACAGGCATCTTGCTCCAATCTGCTGCACTTCTCTGTATGCTGGTTCTGGCAGCAGCAATGATGCTGATAGGGTTGGGTGCTGGACACCCTTGGAAAATGAATTTGGCACTTAGTGTGTTACAAGAGGAAAACAAACGGCATAGAAAGCACCAAAGTGTGGCTTAAACAAAAAGACTTGCTAAAGGCACGTCTTTCTCCATGTCCCCAGCTGGACTTGCTGAGTTCATTGATTTTGATGGAGTTATTCCAGCCTACCTGGCTGAGATTACAGCCCATTAGATGATGTATTGCCATGTAAAATTCCAGTGAGTGGTACAGTTTATTTTCTCATTTGTTGGTTCTGCCATCTGGCACAGCTTTCTTATATCCTACTCCAGTCACCATCCTCTGAAAATATATTTTGTGTTCTCTATAGACTGTCACTTTTCCCTTGCCAAATATTAGCTTCATGACTGAACACTTTTGATTCCTTTTGAAATCACTTCACAACATCACTTTTTTCCCCCTGAAAATACCCTCAGGTGTCTATTATGAGATGTTGGATTGTGTTGCCAGGTGCACTATGAGTTAAAAGAATACAGCTCCAGTTTGGCAAAAACTTGTGCAGTTTCACAGCTTTAATGGGTCCTGGTGACTATAAATAATAAAGGGTAACTAAATAATACACTACTTCCTGTAAGTCACATGTGGGTTAGCTCCATTTCAGAATTCACCTCCTGAGAAAAGGTGTGCCTTCACTTTAGGACAGACAGGTATCATCCTGCGATGGCACAGGATCATCCTGTAGTGGATGAAAAGTCATGGATGTCACATACACCAGAATGACACATTTAAACTGTAAACTCTTTGTGATTGATACAAAAAGTTTTCTCCCAAAAAGGCTTGTGCTCAGCTACTGAGGGGTGGGATTTGGAATTTTCCCGCAAATATTCCCACATTTAATTTCCTTTGACTAGATAGCTACAAGACATTATTCTAAGTAAGAAAAAGTGCTGCTGAGCTCTTCTCTGTTTGGGATACACCTGAAGAAATGCAACCACAGGTACTGGTTGGTACCTGCCAGCTGATGCTTAGCAAACAGGAAAGATGGGAAGCAGAAGCATCAGGTTGAAGCTTCGCAGTCCTGTTATGCCAGGAAGAGTTAAGGTACAACACAGGGGGTTACTTTGAGCCTTCAGTTCTCATAGAAGTGGGAAGTGATCAGCAATTCTTGGGTGGTCCTCAGAGTGTTTCAAGGCCAGGTCTTATTTTTTAGGACATTATGTATGGGTTGAACCACTTAGAAAGGATAAACAGCAATTTTAAAATAAATTGTGAATATAATATTCAGAGTAGGTGACCTCTAAGAGCAAATAAAGCAGAACTTTTCTGCCCTCTGGTTGAGTCTGTGTTTGTAAAATGATTAGAGAAAATTAGATATATTTAAAAAGACCAGGAGGAGCAAGAACCAAACACAAGAGAAAACATATAAAAACAAAGGCAGGGTGGCAGAAGGGCAATACACAGAGAGAAAGCTCTTCTGCATTTCACTGCTCCTTCTTTCACATTTGCAAATACACCACTGAGAGATTAACTGAATGAAGTAAAAGCAAGGCTGGAATGCAAAAAAGAGAAACTGTGATTCCCTAATAACTGACTGGCAAGCTGGTGTAGAGGATCAGTGAATGCCATGAATCATTTGCAGACAAAGATCAGAGGGTAAAGGGGACACAGTTCACCTAGCTGGGCATTTGTGCAGGGCTTTGACTAACTGAGGCATTCAGAAAACCACTGTTTTTTTCTTTTCTCAATTATAACCTCTTTTCACTTCTGTTCTTTCCAGATTCAGCCATGTACTTGTTAGTCTACCTTGCCTAGTTCTTACTTTGTTTCATGATGTTAATGGAGAAGCTGAATTTCAGTTCATTTCAGATTGTTTGTTTGTTGTTTTTTTTTACCAAGAGGAAATCACACCTAAGGATTTCTGTCATATTTTATTCCATGTCTTCCAGAAACAGAAAAAAATAATCACGTTTTGGGAAAAATAAGCATTGACTGGTGCTGTCCCTGATCCTATTTCATATTTTGCCTCCATCTGATTGTAGCATCCTGTAATTGGAAGACCTATGGAACTTGCAATCAAATTATTCTGTGTATATAGAGTTCATATCCAAACAGTCAGATATGGGCATCCCATAAACATAAATCAAATAAATCTGTAGAGCAAGAGAAATTTGTCTTATCCAGATATCCAGAGCTGTCTGAGACCTCTCCTAAAATCAAAGTCTGATGCATAGCAAACAGCTTGGAGGAAGAGTAGCAATCAATACATCAGAGACAAGGAATGAAAAACAGGGCTGTAAATTTAAGTATCCCTAATGCCACAATGCTTCTGAAGCAAGTTTGACACACCTCTCGTGCTTTTATGGATACAGCAAAGTCATGCCTGAGATGTTAAAAATCCCTACTTGAATCTGCAGTTCTGTCAGAGTCTGAGCTGACCAAAGTTGCTGTTTCCCCTTGACTACCTGCCCCTCTGCCCCACGACACTGCTGACTGGATTTTTCACCTCTCCCTCACACTGGCAGAAAACATACCTAATCCTGCAGTGAGCTGGAGAGCTAAACTGGAAGGAAATGCTTCTTCTCCCCTCTGCACACTTCATGAAATGATTTGCTCATTTCTCCCCCTTAACTGGCTCACTGTATGATCATATAAGGAGAAGAGAAGAATGGAGAGAGCATGTCAGGAAAGGCAGAGGGCAACCCCACTTTAGATCATATACTAAACTCATGTGGAATTGCTGCTTTAAGAACACAACCCCACTCCCAGTCATGCATATGGGAGTATGGATGTGTATGTGTATGTTCCAAAAGGATTACACATTCACTTCACTGCACTGGCATATGTTTACTTCGATACAGGGTTCTTGAAATGCTGGGTCACCTTGATTCATGAGTTAACCATAGGAAACCATCATATTCTTTGGCTTTTATACTTCCATTAAAGTAAAAAATTGCTCTTATCTATCATGGTTGTTCAGGAAATCTTCCTAGTTGGTCCAAACTGTGCAGTGTTTCCTTTCTTCAGTCCAAAAATAGTCTGAAATATAAAATACTGATGAGATATAATGCTGTCCAATTTGCTTATTTCTATTCCGGCTTTGACTCAAAACCTTATTGACAACATTATAAATGTCAACATTTAATGCATAATACATGAATACATTTTAGCAGATGGAGAGGAATAGAAATGAAGCCAAGATGCAGTTGAGGCTGGGCTTGGAATTGCTAGAAGGAGAAGGATGAAGAAAGGAGAGATGCCAAGAAGGAAGTAGAGCAGAAAGAGAGAAAGGAAGATGGGAAGGAAGGGAAGAGAAATCACTCCTACTGAGTTTTGCTGAATCAAATACTAAAAGAACGAAGGGATAATAAACAATCCATTACCTTCTGCAGCAAAAGGTGAGGCTTTGCCTTTGCTCATTCAGGGAAGCTCTCTTTGAGACAAACAGGAGTGTGCTATGGACAGAAGGCAATATGCTTGTCCATACTCATACTGTAGCCCGTTCTCCATATGCAGGGGTGGAGTTTGTTCTCTTCCATAGGATGAACAGGATACCCCATTGGTCAGAGACAGCTCAACTGAAACAGCCTGTTAACCATCAATTTTAGATTAGCAAGAGTAACCCACTGCCTAGAACCAATAGCTTATACTAATACTATAAATTGCACTAAGCTTCTGGAAGGGTTTTGCCATAGCTAAAAATTATGATCATTCTAGATTAAAGAGATATGGAGTGCTAGCATTCATCACTCAGTCTCTAAAAAATTCAAACTATTTTAAAAGGCTAAATGCTGTGCAGCAGAAACACATGGCATAGGGATAAACTGCCTTCAAAACGGTTGTTGCAATCTGCCAATGCTAACTATAATTTTAGGGGCTAACAAAAAAGATGCCAGAGGACAAGATCAGAAACAAGGTGAAAGTAAAAGGTCAATTTATGATTTTGCATTTTGGGGACCAGGTTACCAAGAACTATTATCACTACCTGTGCATCAAACAGGTACAGAATTTTTAGATTTTTAGAAACCCCCTTACATTTTCTAAAAAGGAGCTCCTATGAACCTTCTCTTTTCTTCTTTCTCCTATGTTGTTTCTGTACTGAATATTCACACTTCTTTTCTTAGAAAGACAGCTGTTTTGTCCCAAAGTGTCTGCATATAAAATGTAAGTGTATTATTTCTGATATTCACTATTCCCATGCTTTTCTTTCTCAAAATATAAAAGAACAACAACAATGCAATACTAAGAGGAAATTTCCCTAGGAAAACAAGGGCTCTTTTCTATTTTAGATCTTTGGTAGGTCCATTTTCTTAGACCCGATCAGTTTGTCTGCTTTCGGTCTCAGAATTGCTTTTCTAGCCTTCGTGAAGTACAATGCACAAGTAAAAGTCTGACAAACTTGATTTATGTTAAGAAATAATTTTTCTGTTGCCATAGAAACCATTGCACATGATCCAGGCATGAATAAAAAGTAACAATGAAAAGCAGGTTGCTGGTTTTGCCAATGAAATTCCCTTCGTTGTTCATGTCCCATCAGTAATTTCCTTGCCCTCTAATGCAAAAAGGGCAAAAAGATGGTATCCAGAAGTCTGGCTGAGAGGAAAAATTTGCCTAGAGGGAGGCTTCATTGCTATGAGATAGGCACATGTCTCAGCCCAGAAGAGGGTATGTTGCCAGCCCAACTTCTCCTGCAAGGCTGCAGCAAGGAATGTTCTTTCCAATAGGGAGCAAAGGCAGACTAGAAATCCCTCAAACCTGTCACAGAGATGCCCATGCCGTAGTGGAAAGAAACAGAATAACTTCCTTCTCTTATGCCATAGGTTTGCTTCCATCAGCAGGAATGAATCATATCCACATTCTAATGTTTGCATGGCTCTTGGCACTGTGCTATGCATAAACAATTTCTGCTTCAATAAGAGGAAGCATTTACCTGGACAGCAACAAATACAAGGGAGTAAAAGAATCATGAACGCTGAGCATCATGACGTGTTCACGTAGAAGCCTCTGCACCCACCCCAGCACTGCCTGCCCATGGGCTCTGTGTCACAGCACAGGCAATTACACCCTGCTCAATATAAATCATCATTCATTGCCATTTTTGTACAATGAGAGCACAGGAATGTACACTGTGTACTACTACACCTACACTCCACTCAATCTCCACCATCAGTCATTGACGTGTTAGGGGTGTTTATCCCCAAGATTTACAAGGGCAATGAACATTGCTAGTACTTGCCACTACAGCTGTCAGACTGACTTGACATTATTTCCCAAGGGAAATCTGTTTCTGCATCTGCTACTGTCGGTTCAGTTTACAACAGGCTTTCAGCTAAAGGGCTGCTGCTGTGGATCCCTGGCCTCACAAAAATGCAGAAGGACAAAAGTACTACTGCAAAAAAATCTGAAAACCTGCAACATTGTGTGCAGCCTTTGAGTTCATATAAGTAGAAAAGCCAGAGGATTTCAGTCCAGAATACTCCTCTGCTGGGAACAGTCCAAAAAGAGGACGAAATGGATAGAGTATAACTTTTTTGCCTCTCATGCTGAGAAGTTGCAGTATGTCAATACTTAGAGAAGAGTTTTGTGAACCAATATTGCCTCTTTTTCAGCTGGTACACTGTCCAGACACTATTGTTTCCCCCCTTGTATTTATCATTTGAAAATATCTACCAGACAATCTCTCAAAGTCCATTCTGAGATGAAGCTTACTGGTATTAATTTTGGATGTGTAAGAAACAGAGGCAGGTCTGGAATTGGTTCTGATTCCTGATAAAGTGGAAGCAGATTTTAGCACTGGGTATGCCACAGATTATGAAAAGGAAATTCTGAATTGATATTTTCCAATATTCTCTGTAAAATGCATTCTTGTAGGCTTTCCATGCAGCATTCTCCTTTTTAATAAAGAAAAAAATACAGACTACAAAGGGCAGGAAGACAGATGAAATAAACTTGCCTGATCATATAAGTAGATATTAGTGGACATTTTTACAGGGCTCACTGAACTCTAGTTGTAAGAATATGAATAGAAAACCTCATTTGCTCATTGCGAATGACCATTTGCAATTTGGTAATTTGCTTGTTTTCTCGAGAGACACAAAAGTGCATGGAGGATGGAAAATTAAAACACAACTCAGTTATTGTCATGATTATTGTTGCCAGATTATAAGAAAGTGCCTATCTGCCACTTCTCCCGTATGTGCACAAGTACATGTCTCTTTTTATGTTCACTGCCTGTCCACAGCTTGTCTCACACATGCATCTTGTTATGTCTCATTATCACATTTCATTCCCATGCTCTTTACAGTGCAAAACAAGGTGTGTATTTGGTTATGAAAATGCTAGAGGGGGTTGAGGGCAGTTTTGCATAGGAGATGCTGTATTACCATGTCAATCACTGCTCCTTCTCTTTCTTAGTCTTTGCAGAGGAATTCTGGATGAGCCTCAGCTGGGGTGCTCCTGGCACTGGGGAAACTGAGATTTAGATAGCAGGTTCTCAGCCCAGGTCCCCTGGCACGTGATTCACACACTGTTATCAAACTTGCACTGAGGGGCCTGAAGGTTTCCTCCCACCATGCTGAACACCAGGTTTAGAGCTCAGCAGAATCTATGGGTTGCTGGAGGAAGATGGTCTTTCCCAGTTGAACTCTTTCACTCTAGGCCTACATAAAATCCTTTTATTTTTTTTCCACAGGGAGGGCTGTTGCCTATTAACCAGCCTAGCTACCAAAAGAGGAATAGAGGAGAGAGACAATAGGCTTTTGCTCCAGCATTATGCTGTCCACTGGTGCTGGCTGGGTATGCCATTCCTACCTGTCATGCAGGCTCCTGCTGTAGTTTGTCCCCTGTGAATGCGAGTACTGATGAACCTGCTGCTGATCTGCTTCCTTCTTTCTCTTCTGATGTGAGCTGCATGTTTTGACCTGTGTTCAGCAGGGGATGCCATTACACATCAGGACCCGAAGGCTGCCACGGTCTCCTGGAGGAAGCTTTCTTTTCTTGGGGGCAGCAGGGCATGCTGAGAGACTATAGTAGGAAAGACTGTGGCACCTTCCCCATGGGAGAAGAGTAGGAATGGGTGGAGGCAGAACTGCAAAACAAAACCCATTCAACTGGAATAGCAAAGGCTGCTGAGCAATGGTGGCTGCTGTGACCTGAGCTGTGGGCATCAACTGCATAACCTAAACTCCCCAGAAGAAAGCAATCCCTGAAAATGAGTGCTTAAGTCACCTGTGTGCTCAGAAGGCACAGCCTGGACTGCTGCATCCTGGGGCAACTGTAGATCCAGCACATTCATCAGCTGTTGGATAGAGTCTCTTACGGAGAGATAGGACAGGGTTGTGGAGACGTGGAAGAGGAGAATGCTTGCAGTTATAGAAGAGTAGCAGCAGCAGGCAGGTTGGTGGGAGAAAAGGTGTTGCATTTGCTGGGATATGGATATAAAACCCACAGCTGCCAAATCAAACAGTTCCCCTTGGTTTTCGTTTTTTATTTTTTTTTTTTGGGGGGGGGGGGGGTTGTTTTTTGTTTTGGTTTTTGGTTGTTTTTTGTTTGGTTGGGGTTTTTTTGGTTTTTTTTTTGTTTTTTTTTTTTTTTTGGGGGGGGAGGGGGTTGTTTTTTGTTTTGGTTTTTGGTTGTTTTTTGTTTGGTTGGGGTTTTTTTGGTTTTTTTTTGGTTTTTTTTTTTGTTTGTTTGTTTGGGGCTTTTTGTTGTTGTTGTTGTTGTTTATTTGGTTTTTTGTTTTGGTTTGGTTTGGTTTTTTGGGGTTTTTTTTGGTTTTTTTTAATGGATAGCCATTGACTTAAAGACAGAAAAAGATAATAGTATGCCCTCCTTTATATTCCAGCGCGTCTGCCTTGTCCCTGCTGTTTGGCACCGCGCCCATTTCCAGCAGGCACTTTCAGATGCAGATTTCTCCCTGAATAGGTGTGGCGGGGCTCTTTGTCCTCATCTCCCCTACCTTCATTAACGGCTCTGCTGCTGGGGGCCTTGTGCAGCTATCGGAGGGACCAGGGTCGGGCACGGAGCAGAGCAGAAAAGGCCCCCTTCATTCTGATTCATTACCATGCAAATGGAGGAACACCCCAGCTATGCAGAGGGCGGTATCTCTCTAAAACATGAGTAAATAGCGCACAAAACAATGATTACACAGCATTTATGCACCAGTTAAAATTCATCCTGGGTAGGCTGGATAACGCGTATCCATATACGATAAAATGGATTTGCTTTGGATCTGCAAATGGTTCATAGATGTCTCTTGAGATGGGGACACTGCCTGGGGCATGGTGGACCTGTCTGGGTAGTAACCTATCAGCAGGGCAGCAAGCCGTGACAAGAATTCAGATGAGGAGAGGAGATGATCCCCCGTTTTTCTGTTGCCTTGGTTCAGGCTGAACGTTGAAAGATGAGACATCTGTGTACATGTGTCCCAAAGGCCAGTCATCCAACATAAATGGTGTTTGGAGGTTTGTGTCAAGCAAGAAGACTCTCAATTACCGATATTTACTTCGAGAAAAATGCTGGGTAACTCATGTGTTCAAGAACTGAAAACCAAACCTGGTTTTAAAGTGCTTTTGGTGAAATATAATCTGACCTTATGCTTAGTGAAAATAGTATATAAAAAACACTATGAAAAGTCCATTTTAGATGAATGTATTGATTCTGTAGCTTTATTGATATGTGAATAGTAACAGCATATAGAAAAAAGGATTGACTGGTGAGAACATGCTCCTGGATGAACATGAGATGTAATACATGCAAGACAAGGAATTGTAAGGAAGAAAGAGATTGATTTCCTTAGGCTGTTTAGGATATGTTCCCGCTCTGCTGGAACATATATACACACTTCTCCATCGAGACTGCTAATCTCTAAATTTCCTTAAGTTAATTAAACTTACACTTCTGAAGTTGTAAATATCAGGGTCATGTTTGGGAGGAAATAAAAAGTGAAAGCAGATCTGACAGCAAAGAGAGGTCAGGCCACAAATGGGGTTAATTAAAGAACTGTCCATACTCCAGAAACTGTGGCGCTCCACACCTGGGCTGTTTAAATCCAGCATTTCTGGACAGTGGCTTTCAGGGGAAGAAGCTATTGAGGCAAAGCCTGTGACCCTCCAACTGCCCTTACAGGTTTGCAGAAAACAGATCAGAGTGGGAAAAGCCACACGTACCTTTGGGGTCAAAGCCCTCATACAGCTAAAGGACCATCGAAGCCAGATGTTGGTAAGTTAGTATTGGCAGGAGAAATGCTGTCAGTCTCTCTGTGGACATTTTGTCAGTACTGAGGGCCAAACCTCTCCAGAGGGTGGTTGGACACTGGAGCAGACTCCCCAGGGCAGTGGTCATGTCCCCAAACCTGCCAGAGATCAAGGAGTGTTTGGACAACACTCTCAGGGACATGGTGGGATTGTTAGGATGTCCTCAGCGGGGACAGGAGTTGGACTTGATCATCCTTGTGGGTCCCTTCTAACTCAGCATATTCTGTGATTCTGTGATCCCTGAGGATTCACTCAGGGTCCTAGCTGGATGCTGTGCCCAAATTGGCAGCTCATCCAAGTGTTTCCTTTGCACTGCACTAGGCTGGGTTATAACCCTAAATCCCTCTGCTGTCAACAGTCAGAGTGGCAACATGGGGAGGGCCATTTTTCAAGAAAAACATTTAAAATGAGGGTTTTCCAGTTATGGCCCGAGATTCATTGGAAACAAACGACAGAACAGCTTGGATTACTGGTCCCAAGGCTGAGAACTGTGGAATATACCCACAGTAGCTCTGACACCAAACACAAATGATAACCAAAATTCTTCCACCTCTGTTTTCCTGCCCTCCCCTCTCAGAGGAAGAGGATGGAGATGGGTGATGGCACTTGAATGCAGCCCTGCAGCATGGCTGCACAGGCTCTGGCTGGGTCTGCTGCTCACTTGAATTAGACCTAGAGTGGAGACAGATCCTGAGGGGCTAGAGCTGAACAATCAGACCTGGGAAAACCTGGTTCATCAATTCCCACTCTTTTCTTGCCACTATCAAAACATTTTCTGGAAGCATTTTATAATGTCTGCCTACACCAATAGCCACACAGCATGCTGGATTTGTAACCATATAATTACACCTTCCAAAACAATATAGTCTTCCCCTCTAAAGACCTGAACAGGTAGGTAATAAACCCTTTTTTTTGGCAAGTACTCCGGAAGGCCTTCAAAAGCACAGTTTGCTGTGGAGAAGAAGGGGAACAAGTCACCCTTTCTATAACCTCTTTGATTTATGGAGGGGAAAAAAAGCCCTTAAAATCCACCATTTTTCTTTGAAAACCAGCATAAGGCAATACTATCTACAGAAATCTGCTTTATGCCCTATCAGGTTCTCACTTTTCAGGCATATTTACTGGTATGTGAAACACATGTAAGCCTCTCAGTAACAGCTACGCTTTCAGATCTTTATTAACCAATAGAACTGGGAGACTGGCATATCCCCAATCTGGAAGAGGAGGATAGGGAAAAGATCTGAGCTCCGTGAAAAATGAAATTTGAAATATAATTCAGGATTTCTTGCAAATGTTGATCAATTGACCTACACCTTGGACATAAGCTAGGCTTAGTCTCATTAAGAGATTCCAGATCAATCATATGCCTCTCAAAGAGGCGTCTTAGTGAGATTTTTCTGCAAAGACTATCGATGTAATTCCAGTTATGTTTAATTCCGGTAGATATAAGGGCAGGTTTTTCAGCATGTGTGTTACAGAAAGAGGTGAAGAAGTATGTCAGGCTAGTTTAAGCACAATTTCAGCACCAGTCTGGTTAAATCTGTTTCTAAATCAATCTAGCTCTGCTACCTCTGTGACCAAACCACATACAGAAGGGCCTTAAAAACTGAAGTGATAAACCACCAAGGAACAGTAGTTTATAATGAAAACAATGGGGATGATAATTAAACTTCCACCACTGGTCTGAATTGGCAGTCAGCTCAGTTAGCAAACTAATAAAGAGGCAGACCAAATTCTTTACTGCCTCTCTGTGGGACACATCAGCCTTGACAATGTTTCACCCTACCTCTCTAAAATGGGGTGGAAGAATATTCAGGCAATAGGCAAAGCTGTTTCCATTTGGCATCCTCCTCCTTCCTCATGAGTTTTCACCTTCTGTTTATTAACGAGCTGTTCTAAATAGACCTCCCCACTCCATTTGCCTCTGGACTCCCAGCTAATTCTTGTCTCATTACTTCTGTTTTGATGCCCACAAGACTTTTTAATAAGAATTAATTTCTTACCTGAGAAAGCCTTAATATGTACCATACAGCAATATTAGCGAAAACCAGGAGGTTCTGTACCATCTTATTTCTGGGATTTTGTGATTAATTGTGCAGCACTGACAGTAAATACATTTGGTTTATGTCAGCTGCTGATCATAAAAAATATTTATCTATTTTCCTCTAGTACAGGTCATATCTATAAATCACCAGGTGAATTCAAAAGTGGCTTCTCAGGTTGCTACAATCTCTGCATGACAATGTATTTCTCTGACTAATGTTTTCAGAGATATCCTGCTGTGTATGAACTTACAAGGTATTTTTGCAGAAATATTAATTGCATGTTCTGTGCTTCATGGCTCTGCTTAGCAGGTGAGCATTAGTGACATGGATCTTTTGTGACTGGCATTTGCATAACTTGGATACCATGAGTTCCCTACAAGTTCTGTGTTTCCAAAACCCTTCTTATCATAAGGATATAGTACAAAATGTATTGACCTTCTGTGCTTATTAACATGATTTTACTTACTGTTTGAGCTTCTTGCAATTTGTAATGTGTTTTATCCTGACAAAATGATAGAGAGGTAGGGAGTAGAAAGGGAGGAGCGTAATCAGCTAGAGATTAGACTGACTTATAAGTTGCCCAAATAATTAAGCCAGATAGCTTAAAAACAAGGGCAAGTTTTCTTCTGACCCATGCTACTGCTCTTCAAGCATTGTGCCCTTTTTCCTTTTGTTCCTTTTCTTATGGGAAAATATGCTGTCTTTCCAGTTTTCTTCCACTGGGAAGATATCCTTCACATAAATAAATTTTGATTTAACAACGTATTTTTAATAATTTTTAGCATCCTTATTCAGTGGGACTTTTTCTCTTCCCTTTTCAAAATGCCCTTCATAATAATGGAATTGCATTAACATTTCCCCTTTGGCCTCCACTGCAAATAGGGACCTGAATCAAAGCCTTGGTTTGAACACTATTAGTAGAGGCACATCAGTGCAGGTGGGTTACAGCTGTTGAAACTTGAACTTGCACTGTAATATTGTCAGACAGAGCAAACTATCAGATCATCAAATATGATTTTAAATGAAGTCTGAAGTCTAAAAGGATTCTGGAAAGAGCCATTTTCAGATAAAAGAAAGGAGAATTACTCTAAATATAATGAAGGAGCTAAAAAAAAAAAAAGCTCCTCGGCTTCCTTTACTATATATCTGTGAATTTTCTAAAGCATTCTTTTCCTCCATTGTCACTGTCTGACACACCACACTGCATAACTGTCATTGTGCATTTATATTTTTCTTTGTTCCTGAGGACAGCCAGCTTGAATTAGAAGCTGTTCATAGCCAAATTCTGAAGTATCAGGATATTAACCTGGATGTGGCAATGGATTAAAACACGGCTGTCCCATCCCTTCTCCCAGCCTCACAGGGGAGGGTGTTGATGGGTCACACAGCTGCTCCTGAACTGCCACTGTGCCTGACTGACATATTTTTTGCTTTATTCTAACACATCAAGCTGTCTCTATCATTCTGTCAGCTCCAGGCAAGGATGCCAGCCTCTAAGATAAGGGCAGCACGATGAGGCACGGTTGGTACTTGTGTCAGCCACCCCAGCTTGATCTGCTGCTGCACGGGTCTGCACACTGCCAAAACTCTGTCATTCCTGTCTTCTGGACAGCTACTGTTTGTAAAACCAATCTATACTTTACAAAAGTTATTCTTTCACCGCAGATTGGGGGTTTGTTGAAGTCCTGAGTCACCGGCAGGCCCCACAGAGGCTCTCTGACCTGGGTTGTGGGTGTAGCCCCAACTCACGCTGTTTGTATGAACAGGAGTGTTCCCTTCACTGAAACCCACTCCTAAGCAGAAGGCAAAGGATCAAGTGGGGGATTTAATGCTATGCACCCAATACTAAATTATTACCATTCAACCTAACTCGCTGCCTCCCCTCAAATATTTGAAATTCAAACAGATCGTGCTTTGCACAAAGCAAGCCAGTGCTCTTAGTTGGGAATGTATCTATTACTGCCTTGTACCACACTGAAAAAACGTTGATTTCCACACACTCTGAATGCTCCTAAAGGCTTAGGAACTAATGTTAGCCAAATATGTTTGTACTGGATGCTCAATCACTGCACCAAATATGCTCTGCAAACTAGTCACCTTTAAAATGATAGTGGAAACTTCTTGAATAAATTACTGCCACCAGATTTCATGGGTTTCCTTTGGGTTTTCTCAGGGGCAGAAAGGGAAAGAATGAATATGAACATGATATGATGACAGTAATGTTGAAGTGATTTAATTCAATTTTTTAAATATACATTTGGATTTTTTTCCCATGTTTTTAAATTTCCTCAGGAAAATTTGTTGCGTTATTTTCTTGGCATTTCTTTCAGTCTTTTGTTCTCTTTCCCCTTTTCTTTCCTTTTTCCGTTGTCCTCTTCCTCTCCTTTTCCTTTACCTGTTCCTGTTCCTCTTCCTGTTCTTTTTCCTTCTTTTTCTTTTCTAGTTTAGTCTATTATACATTCTTGGCTTTACTATTCTATTACTTTTTATTCCAAGAAAATTCTAGATATGTGATACAGTTTTGCATGCTTTTGCTCCTAATAATAATTATGGGTCAATTTTCACACCCTATAAATTTGGATGGATAAATTTGGTGCAATTCTACTGATATTAATGGAATTTTAACTGACATCGGACTCTAACCTGACATTTTAATGATTGATTTGCATGGTCTCAGCTGCAAGACAATTTGTCTTAAGCCCCCATTAAATCAGAAAACTACTGTTTCTGACTGAACATGCCAATCATTCTAGTTTATCTAGTGAGAGATGCCACATGCTTTCTCCTGCTTTAGCCTTATTTTTTGACAGCTACTTACACTATTTATTGTCTAACTGGCTCTGCCAATTCTCTGTGCACATCCCAATCTGTCCAACCCAGACACAAAAGTCTGAAAACATTTCTAAAATCTGCATACTGTTGTTGATTACAAGATATGGGGGGCAAAAAATGCAGCCTGGATGTGAAAACATGCTTACTTCTGTATCATTATTTCCCAGCAAAAAAAAAATTGCAAAAACTGACAGAAGAAATTATGTCTGAGCACCTGGGCTGGTTCTGATTCTAAGGGGAAGAAGGGTGCTATGTATAGGACAAAAACCACATTTTCTTGTGAGGTTTTCACACTCGCAAGGCAGTAAGGGCTAAATCCTGCCAGTCGTTGCTTGCTGTGCTGTGAAGGAGGAGGAGGAAAGAGCTGCTCCCCAGGCAGTACCAGGAGATGCAGCTTGCTGGTGTGCCTCAGTGTGTGTCTGAAGGAAGAAGAGGTATGCCCTCACACACAGCAACCACTGGTAGGGTAGGCCCTGCTTTGCCTCCATGCAGAGAAACAAGAATTCCCCTGTGCTGGGTCCCACTGTGAAATCCTGCTCATCAACACCAGGATTCTCTCCATGGAGGATACATCTGCCAACCTCACAGCTGTGGCTTGCCAAACAGCACACCAGCATTTGGACTAGAGTTTCTCAGTGGGGTTGGCAGAGGTCTGACATCCACCGGGACCTGATCCAAAGCTCATGGGATTTAATGGGGAAAAAAAAGTCCATTGATCTTGGTGGCTTTGGATCTGTCCTTTTGCTCATCTCCTTTGATGATTTATACAAAACTAACACGCATATTTCACTTTGGAAGCACACAGAGCACATGGTTTTAATCTCACCATTTCCCTGGTGATAGGGAAGGAACCGTGCTGGCAGCTAAGATGCTGGAAAACATTAATTATTCTCTATACTATTATTAATTTTTTCTTCCCTATGGAAGGTAGAAATTACAATTAAAAATCACAAATATTTTGTTTTACAATCTTTGCCTGCCCTTAAAGGTGCAGTCAAATATTGTAAAGTGCAAATTTTTGTGCGTGCGTAAAAATTATGAGAATGTTTTGTATTGTAATGGGAGGTAAGAACTAAAAGCCACTGGGAAAAAAAAAGCCCCTCTTCCCGAGAAACCACTCAGAGAGGAAATCTTTCCAAAGTACCGGGAAATTCTCTTCTCAGATTGGAAGGTGAGAACATTTCAATCTTGTGAAGTCTTTGTTTATAACATCAAGATTACTGGGCCATTGGCAGCAGTCCTCTATTAGTTATGCTGATCTGGACCAAGTCCTACAGTAGCAGTGGCTACAAAACAAGCTTAAAGTAAGTCACAACTCAAGATTCCTCATGACCTCAAGAGCAGTTGTTGTCTGTCAGACACAGTATCCCATCCACTTCTCCAAGAGATGCTCCCTCAGCACCCAAGTTCATGGAGACAGAGCACCTTCTGCCCACAAACTGCCAGGCATTTTCAAAAAGCAGGAGGGATGCTTTGCTATATTTTCAGATTTTTCATTCTTAATCCAACACTTTTTTCCTTCGTTTCCTCACTGGCTAGTGCAATTTTTTCAGCACTAGATGTCAGTGTGGACTTGCAATACCAGATTGCTCTGTAGGTTTTCATTAACAAGAGAGGAAGAATTGCTACCCAGAGAGAATCCAAGCCTCTCTCATGATATGCTTCCTACAACACTGGTCTTTTGTTTACTTTTTAAACTCCATGTGGAAAGTGTAGAACTGCTTTCTGTCCTTGATTGGGATTCATATGGCTGCAAAAGGACCCTATCTAAATTGTGATCGTATCATGACTGAGTTAAAGAGGAGTTACCATGAGTCCAGAGAAAAATCTTTGTTTAGAAAATAACAAAGAAAAAAAATGGTTCTGAATTATCTTGATAATTTGTGACCCTGCTAAGACAGCCTTGCACAGGTGCTCCATGGGGATGGTTAATCCTGCAACTAAGAGTACTCATCTCAATAAGAACCTACTGACAAGACTGAGTCTTTGCATTCCTACTGTCTAGAAAGATCTTGATGTGTTTTGCTACACCAGGCAGTTACAAGGACTGTTCTAACTTGCACTTGATTTACTATTTTCCTGGCATTTTCTGAATATTGAACTGAAACCAGCGTGGGGCAGAGCAAGCAGCCAGGAAGTGTACGTTGGCTTTCTGAAGTGATGAAATGACTGGTTTCTACCACTCCTCGGAAAACATTTTGCTTCTTTAAGAAATTTAAGTCCCTCATTCCCTATCTTGTTTAGGGAAGGCTGAGGAAGATGGATGAACCCTAACTCCCCTCACTTTGCAAGCAGCAATCTAGAACAAGACACAGCTCCTCTTGCTCCTGGAGAAGTACAAACTGGGGAAAGGCAAAGTGGAGAGAGGAGGAAGTGGGTTCACAATTCTGATTTCTCATCTCTTACTTTCATGGGTTTTGGCTTCTGTCGAGTGGATCTGAGCCAACACGACAGATGGAGCCTTTTACACCACCCTCATGCTTGGTTTACACCAGGCGTGATGCACAGAAGCTGAGGCAGAAAACGTTTCTGGCAGAGAGCGCAGAGCTCTCTGACATCCTCCCAACTCAGTAGCATTGTAGCTGTGATCTAGGCCTTCAGAAAAATCCAGTTACATGCCTTTGTATTCTTCACTATGCATTAGCTAATAAAGTATTATCCTGATACATACTTTAGTGTGCCTTGCTTTTATTATACTTTATGGTTGTTCTTCCCTTTGACTCCTGCTGCACGAAGTCACTGTGGCACATGTGACTGCCCAAGCAGCTGTGCTTAACATTCCTATGTGTTTTGGTTTCTCATTATTAGGCTTATCAGTAGCAGACTGCAAGTAGGGGCCTGTAGAATACTAATTAATAATTCATATAAAATATTAGCAAATACTGTGCAAAAATAAGGACAAAGGCATTTTTTCTTCTGGGCTCTGAGAAGTTAAGGTAATATTTGGTAGATAATAGAGAACCCAAGAGAATACAGATTGTACTTGGCAAATCTAACCTCACGTGGCTCTACCACCTGCTCTCATTCCTACATTTTTTTCACTGTTATTTTCCTGTAATACTGTTTTCCATTTTCTTACCCCTTTCTATAGATGTCTGGCATTCAAAGAATTAGTATCAATAATGAAAGATGTATCCTGTAAAAGAGCTTTGCCCGCAATCAGCTTCCGAAGACTGATTTACCTGTGTAATTCTCACTGTGTCACGACTTGAATGTCTTCCTTGCTATTAACTATCATGAACTGCTCTAGAAAAAGCTCTCTGTTAAGCCAGCTGCCTCTTTAGGTGCAGGAGGGTTTTGTGGTCCCACCCTGCATTGAAAAACAAATTAGTGTAATTCAGGGATATACCTCGAAAGACTACCATTATTTCCCCCTGCTCAGGTAAAGGGAGTTTAAGGCGATCAATCGATCAATCGTCCTCCCCCAGCTCCCAAATCCACACTCAGCTGGGTACTGACACATGAGGTCTGAAAATAAAGGAGAGTAAACATGCTTCCCATCTGTTAGTTTGTCCTCCACCCCCTCTTGAAAGCCACAGAAACAGAAAAATGAGCTGGATGGCACCTTTATATGCTAGCTTGTGTGCCCCGGACTCTCATACCCACAGATGTGTGCATCATGCCTTGCCCAGGTAAACATGCACTGATGTCACTTCATTAATGAAATGGTGCAGATGCCTCCAGTGTAGAAATGGGCATAGCCTAAGAGGTTATTTGTCTTCTCTTGTTTCTTAAACATGTAATAAAAATGAGGGTTGGGGGGCAATAACTGCATGAAAGATCAGGAAACTACACAGAGAGGTGATATTGCAAAGCTAATAAGAAAAAAACCCCCACCAACAAGTAAAACTAATAGAGTTTATGGGAGAACCAGTAACAGTGCTGACCTGATCATGTACCAAAGAGGCAAATTCATATGAATAGCATTTGGTATTGTCTCTGGTTACCTACACAGGTACTCAGTGGCTATGATAATATAACTATGAGTGTAGGACAGCATAGAATTATTAGAGTGAGTACCCTTTCCTATGAGAAATCTTGGACTGAAGTATATTTCTTAAAGTAGTACTTTACAGCATGTGGCAATGAAGTGTGCAGCACAAACTGCCATTTCATCATTCCGTGAGGATTGATCTCAACATTTTGCAGAATTGTTTTTCATATGTCAGTGTAAGCATGTGCCTAAATCTTCATATGATTAACATCAATAAGTGTAAAGAGTTATTCAATGCAAATAAAAATCTAAATCTGGATAATGGGGTCTGCATCTATAAAAACACCAGACACCAGCTGGAGAATCACTGACACCAAAATCTATCTAAAGGGATTCTTACAATAGGTTTATGTATTGTTTGTAGTCACACTGAGAGGGATTATATGGGACCTATTTCCCTCAGTGTACAGATGTGAACATAAAACAGCCTCATCTGCTGCATGGCTTACTCTACCTACAGATATAAGGCATGTGCACTTTATATATCTGATTTCAGGGGGCTAAAACAGTTCTGTTTTGCTTTCCCTATGAGCAACTGAACACATTAGAAGTCTCTATTTTCAGTTATCTGTGTGGAAGTATTGTGCAGAGGTATTTCTTTCAAACAGTTAAAATACACAGTAATTAAAAACTGCACTGATCTCTTCCAATCACAATGTGCACTTCTAGCCTGGTACCTGCTCAGAAAATCTAGCTAGCTAAACCTTTTTAAAAGCCCACATTAGCTATTATAAAATTAAGCTGTATGTTATGAGGGTATGCTGTTACTTTTAAAATCTTTCTCCTTTAGAAAAAAGTGTCTGATTGGTTCTGAACAGAATGAAACTCTGGCTGGCTTTATTAGTTCAGGGTCAGATGCTTCTGTCAGTAATGAACCTTGCTTAAATCCTTGTTTCAGAGTCCCTTTAAAAGCCATCAAAGAAGGAGGCGGGAGGGGAGAGGGGAAATTATCTATCTGCATAGCTCACTGCTGAGCAAAATGCAGGCCCCTGTTCCATTTATCAGCACACATTCTCCAAAATGTGCAATATTATGAATTTACACCTAATTTTGTATGCTTAGGGCACACGTGTTATCTGGTATGTTCAGGGAAACTGGTCAAGAATCAAGTTCATTATTTTCACTTGCTGATAGACGAGGTGGTGTAACCAGAACTGAAGTGGAGGTATGCAGCTTATAACAAAGAACAGCAAGTGTATTTGCCTGTCTAAACCAGTTTTTTCCCACTATCCTGGACAAGGAACAAGTAGTGCTTATTTAAGTATGACTATGATTCCCTAGATATGTTTCTACAGGAATAAAAGCAGCATTCACCCATATAGATCTATTGAAGTTCATTTTAATATAACTTCTTTTCCACTGAGTTCTTGAAATCTGTAGAAGTATGGTTAGCAGCAAGATATTTTCCTTTCCCTCTGCAATGCTTCCTCTCATCACTAGTGACTTTCATTTGTAACTTACGAAGTTTTTATGCAAACTGCTTCTGGAGTGTAGTCATGAACAAATGGGTGGAGGTTACAGTGCCAGGTACTTGCCTCTACAAGACTAGGCAGCTAATAGACATTTGTTAGAAGAAATGTTAACTTGAAAACCTAACTGTACTGTTGCTTATATAAAGCAAATTTTCATATCTAGAAAAATTTCTATTCATTTTTCAGAGAGACCAGGAAGAATTGAGGGGAGAAAGCTGTCTCAGAGGCGTGGCACTTTTTATTCTGAAGATGTAGGTGTTATTTGAGAGATGTGTCTTGTTTAGACTCACACTTAACAGTGAGAGAACTGCAAATATGTCCTAGATACAAAACAAAAACTGAAGCCTACCAAAAAAAAAAAAAAAAAACTAAACCCAACAAAAAAAAAAAAAAAAAGAAAAAAAAAAAGAAAAAAAGAGAATCACACTGCACTGGGAGCAGTCATGCTCTCTGAGAAGGGAACACAGGCTGTCCTGAGAAGGGAACACAGGCTGTCCTGTTGTTGTGATTTACTTTCTGTGAAATATCCTATGCTGTTAAATGTAACTTTCTGACTGCAAGACGGAGTAACTGGATGTATTTTTATACGGCTTTTTTTCCACCACAGGCTTCATAATTTAATCCTAAATTAAATAAAATATTATGCACAGTCAAATATGATCTGTATTTAATATCTGCTCAATTCTAAAATCCACTGTAAAAAAATATAGGAAGTGCTGTGATACTGTGTAGCAATGTACCATTTTCGAAATGCTGTTTATTCTACCAGCTGAACAGCTCTACTAACACTCAGTAGTGGAAATTTTAAAAACTCCATAAAACTCTGAGCATGCTCCCTCTAACCCTGCTCCAATAGGGCTCAACATGCCACAGGCATTCTGTGAGCAGCAGAAATTATGAGTCATGTTTGCAACATCCTTTGCCCGAGCAGATTCCTGGAATCTAGCAGGATAGGAATTCCTAGGGTAGCTTTCCTTTCTGTGGGAACATTAGAATCTTTATCTTCTGCAGAACCACTTATTTTCTATACTGTTAATGTCTCTGAGAGATTTGGCTGGAGCTGGACAAGGATTTAAAAGTGGCAGAGCAGACAGCATATCCACACTGATTTTCTTTCTGCAGGGAATTGAACTAGAAAGTGCTCATGATTGATCTACTTTGGAGTATCTACCACTGCTAGCAGAGACTGCAGCTTATAATTCACAAGTGGGGATGACATAGCTTGGGACGGCAGATTATTGACCCCAGCTGTCTGCCCAACACCCAGCACACAAAAGACTCTTCATGAGACAGCTGTGGAATCACTGCCTCTTGCTGAAACGGGCAAACAGTTTACACCAGCATTCTCTGAATGGGGTTCAGAGTATTCACAGAGTGTCTCAGCTATCCAGAAAAGTGGTGTTGGAATGAAGAGCTAGGGCTAGTAACCTTCTGTGCCACCCCCAACGATGTCATCTCTTCTCACAGACCCAGCTGTGACCTGCAGTGATGCCAGAATGGGATGCCACATGCAGTTGTAAGAGACACGGCAAAAGGAGGGGGAACAGGTGGCCTTTCACATCTGAGAAGGAGCATCAAAGATGCCACAAGTGTAAATTTAATGCTCCATAATACTTTGTATTTTAATTAAGGTTTGGATCGTATTATAAAATAGCTTGGATACTGTGCCATTGTGACATAGGCAGGAATGTAGTTGGAATCCCTACTGAGATATTATGATAGAGAGTACTGCTTCATGGTGACATAGCCTATTTTAGAGCAGACAATAATGTGTAAAAACAAGCATTTTCCTCAGATGACCGACTGTAGGAATCATGCTTATATAAATTCAATGTACGTGACAGTATCAAACAAGGCACGAAACAGTTTTATGTCTCTGATGTTTTGTCATGAGCAAACTGAGTTTGATATCCACATGGGTATTATTCACTGGGATAAAATTTTTAGTTAATCGTCGTGTAAAAACGCGACTTCGAGTGACAGACTGAGGTACACAGGGCTTTCTGTATCACCTGTGAACCAACGAGATTTTCACCCTTTTTGTCCTACTTCCCCATATGTCCACGTCTCCTGGTACGTCCACATACCGGAGAACAGAGGCTCGAAGCAAACAGTCTGGGCTGGAAGTCGCCGACCCGGGAGAGCTCCCGAGGGGGACAAGCGGCCCTGGCCCCACTGCCCCGCCGAGCCGCGGCCCGGGCGGGCAGCCGGGAGCCGCCGCAGCCGCCAAGGTCGGGCATCCGGGCGCTTGCTGGAGCCGCAGTGGCGGAGAACCGAGCGGCGGCGCGGCAGGAGGGTACGGGAGGGCACCGCAGCTCCGCCACCGCGGCCCTGCCCGCCGCAGCCGCTCGTCTCCTTCACCTGGCGGGCTCGAAGGGAGCGCAGACACAGGGGCCGCCGCCGGCGGCCCCAAGCACGGCCGCTCGCCTTCTGCCAGCGGCGATCTGGCACTTGGCTGCTGCCCTGGCGGGACGCGCCTGCGGACGAGGGGACAGTGAGCTCCCCGTGTGTATGTGGGCGTGTACGTGTGTGTGTCCCGGCGGCGACCCCGTCGCGGGAAGTCTCCCTCCTGCCGAGGCGAGCGCGGCCGGAGCCCACGCGGGCC
>VWZS01007271.1:3423032-3566364 GCA_013397075.1 Rhabdornis inornatus
GGGGGTTGTAAATACATTAGCATCCTGTTCACCAAAACACAGATTGAGAAATCCATTGTGCTAGGAGAGCAGTCTAAGGATAAGTGTATTGATAATGAGCTTTAGGAGGTCTGTTCTGACTGATGAGTTTGAGGAATCCAGTCCCTTTTCAGAGTCTCACTGTTTCAGTGTTTAGTTGGGTTTCTCTGTTCCTGCATACATTCAGGGGCAATATACAGTTTCTGGTCTGGTAGCAAAGGCATAAACCCTCCTGAGGAGGGAACAAGAAAAACTAGCAAGAAGTCCAACACCACCAGCCATCTGCTCCAGCTCAGTCAAGAGAGCACTTATAGTCTCAAATGTTAAGCGTTTGGACAAAGTGAGCTAAAAGAAGAACAGTTTGAGTCTTCTGGTGGTGCTCATGAAGTCCCTGGGAGTCATTTTTCATTTCCTTCAGTTGGAGACTGGTCTCTGTCATGATGAGTAGCTTGGGGCAGTGAAGTAAAGACTGAGATGAGTGATAGGGGATCTTTGAAAGGCGTCTTCTTTTATTTTTGTTTGTTTGTTTTTGTTTTGGTTTGGTTTTTTTGTTTTGTTTTTTTGTTCCCCTCTTCCTGCTTGGTAAACAAAAGGGTTTAGGAGAAGCCAGATAATAAAAAATGGCACCACTGCATTTGCGGGAGAAATGTAAATAGTTAACCGTCTGAAGAAAAGGAAACAGCCTAATTGTAATGGCATATATAAATATTTCTTTTGGCTATCAAGGTAGTGATAATACCTGACTGAACCTTTGCAGTGCCAGTTCAAACAAAGGCCTTTCTCTTATTTAATGTCTTCTGAATACTATACAACTCTGATATTCTGATAGTGTCTCCCGTCATGTTCTCTCATATAATTGCAGACTAGTCTCCAACAACCTCCCAAGTAATTTCTTTGTCTCATAAAGAAAGCCTTTTGTCACTGCTAGAAGCTCAAAACTATTTTTAAAACACGTTGCCTATTCATCTGTTTGGGGAAGTTCTCCTCCCTTGTTCTTGCCAGCTGCTCATGGAAAACTTAATCATGCAAATGTTCTTGAATTGCTCTCTTAGCCTTGCAGGAAACATTTAAGTTTTTAATAAAATTGTGAAAATTTTAAGGTAGGTTTTCCTTGCTATTTGTGTGCAAGCAATTTTATATTATTTTCAAGATTTTTCTACAGTGTGTCTACTGCCCATTAATGGCTTAATTAGTTTCAGGAGAGGTGTATGGTCATTTTGACAGATTGTGTTCATTTACTGTGGTAATAGAGCATGTTGTTCTTGCAGATGTTTAACCCGTGAAGAGGAAGTGAGAAATCCTTGAGTGCTCCAAGTTTCTATTTTGGAGCATTTTTAAAGACGTGCATCTTTCCAATCAAAAGAAAACAATTCATATAAAACCACAACTACCTGAGTAAAACCAGAACTGCGTATCTTAAGCATCTAGGAGAGTGGTTTTTGTCTACTACTATCTGGATAGATATTCCCTAGACAGGTGTCTGTGTTCCCAAGACCGCCTTTCCTTTGGAAGTGATCATTGCGACTTTCCTGAGGATATCTCAGTATGCATTCAGAGGTCTTTGACCTCTGTTGTTTGGTAGGCTTCAAATTCCTTGTGCTTACAAAATGGGAGGATAAGCCATAGAACGAATGAGACTGGTTCTCCCTTTCACTCAGGACATGCTTCTATTTTCTGCATGGAAATTGAATAGTATTGACCTGGAGAGATCAGGAAGCACGTAGGAAAATCTCGTAGGGCCTGAGGTGTCTGACTGCCTGCCAAGCAGAATACCAAGTGTTGTGTGGGATTTGACTCTATCACTCTTGGTTGTCTTCCTCAGGAGCTGACCTAGCTGGGTATCTTCTTGCTAGTCTGCTCTGTCTCAAAATCAGGCCACCACAGCCTGTGCACGGTCCCCAAAGGGTGGGTGTGCTGCATACCACTGGGGATATTTTTAGTGGATTCTGTTTGCTGACTGACTTAGTGTGCTATAAATACAGAGTTCTCATCTGGCATGCACTTTGCGTGTCTTCTAGTAACTTATAATAAATTCACCAAAGAATAATGATGAGGAGAAGCAAGCTGTTACGATTTGTTTGGCTTTCCATACAAAGTGTCATTTATATAAAGCAATTACTTAGTAACATTTTAACTGTAAATGGCTTTTAAAACTAGTGGTATTCCAAAACACTTCCTAGTTGGGCTCCCATAATTAGTCCTTATGTCAGATTGATTTATACTCCATTTTCATTATGGTTTTAAAAGTTGAAGGTGGAGTTTTTAGATATGGGAGGTTATTTGAGCATCTGGAATACTGTCAATACTAGTAAATTACAGTGGTTTTTATGCCAACACTAGTATATTTCATAAAGGTTATTCTCTGGTAAAAATGAAGCTTAGTTATGACTCTCCTAGAATTTTTTTCCCTGAAATGTAGGTGTATATGCAGTTTCTTGAGTTGAAATATAGTTAAGGCATTTATAGGACTCAGTGGAGAAAGGGGAAGATCCCATGTCTTAATAAAATACAGATGCATTTGTCTTTGAGTGTTGGATTTGACAGAAAATTGAAGGATGTGTTCTTGCTGAATTGTACTGAGTGTAACCTAGATGCAGTTGTTCGGTAGTGCTAAAATAAAAACTATCGTAGCATACACTAACAGATGTGAAGTCTTCCATGTGCAGCAAAAGAAAAGACTGCTCAGAGGTGCTTTCTGCAGATTGCCTCAACACATAAGCAGTATTTTGAGAATCTTAATTTTTTTAATAATAAAATCCGGACCAATCTGGTGATAGTCTTTTAAAAAACTTATAAACTAGATAGTCATCCTGTCAAGAATCTTTGATAGTTCCCTGAAAATCATGTGACTTTGAATCCTGATTTCCTGCAGCTATCAGAAGTTTTACTTACTGTAGAATGAATATTAACACTCCTTTATTCTTCAGTGTGTGGATAAAAGTTCCAGTTTGGGGATAAAGAATCTTTCTTCTCTCAAAAAAAGTGCTATGGGCCTACCAAGCAAATGTCAGCCAGATGATGGTGGACAATCTCCAGAACGTAAAGAGCAGTGACAATAGTAAAATGTGGTTCTCTATGGTCATTTAACTTCTTTGCTTTCACTACAGGGCAATTCTCTTTCTTCTCAGTGTCTTTTCTGCATCAGGAAGGATGACCGAAGTAGCCTAAGATGCTGGACTTGAGAATTTGCTGTCTGTTTTCTTCTCTGTGGTGTTGCCCTTTGGGAGGAATGACTTTAAAATCACACACCTGTGTTCTGAGTTTTGGAAGGCATAGTTTGCATGTGTATGAGTGGCTCAGGGCTCTTATAATGTCTTACATTGGATAATCATGATTCATCTTCACAGCTGATGGTGATGAAGTTTTCTAAAAGGTGATATGGCTGAGTTCAGGTGTGAAGTGCCCAAATACAGGGTTAGCTATGCAACTTTCCTTCTGATTTTTCAGTGTTGTGATTTTTTTCAAACTCAGTTGTAAATTGTAGCTGGTTTGAGTGTTTGAATTTTTAGGGTATTTTTTCATTCTCTTAGCCGTGTGGGTATAGTTGTTAGAGGCAGTCAGATCAGTTTGGATAGATACTTGTTTTATTTTTATGTTGGGAGCTCAATGAATAACAAGTAGATTGTCTGCCTGAGTACAAAGCAGAGCAAAGATGACCTGATTTTTTGTTAAAGCTTTAGCAATCTATTAACAGATTACAATTCCAAAATAATGAGACATTATCGTGAAACTATTTCTATGCTTTTAAAGTGCTGTGTAAAGAAATAAGGTACCTGGTCCACCCATGCAATAGTGCCATAAAGCTGTTGGTAGCTGAAGAGAAATGATCTACTAAAACAGCACATGAATGAAAACTGCATGAAATTCCATATGGAAAAGAGCTGCATGCTATCAAAGAAACACTCTTTGAATATCTGATTCAGCTGTCCTAACATTTGCATACTAGATGTCTAATATTAAGATACCAGATGACAAGTGTACAGGCATTGGCTCGCTTCTTAAGGACTGAAATACAATTAAAATTAATTGAAGAGTAATGCATATTTGCTACAGCTCGGCTGTTGGATTAGTTTATATCCCAGTGTGCTGTATCTGTGAATTTGTGTGTTGTGTAAGTGATAACATTTTCAAAGACACATGATACTGAACTTCTTCATAACCATGGATGTGGAAAAATGAAGTATTTTCAATACTATTGAAATTAAATACAGTACTGAAATAGCTTCTGGTTTGGAGGAAATAGAGATGCCATTGCTAGAATAATAAACCATGTACCAAAACAAACTCTTTTTCATGCACTTGATAAGATCGAGGTCCAGTGACAGCTTAAAACTAGGGAGTGGAGGAAATGTTCCTTGGAAATGTGGGACTAGTTTTGCTGCAAACAAAGGGATAAGGAAACTAATGCAAATAATGTGTTTTACATTGTGCAAGGGGGGGAATGGATGACTTGTTCAGCCCAGGTTGTTCTCTTTGTGTCTCTGCTTGGCCTCTCCAGTCGTAAAGCACACAGTTGTGTTCAGCTGATGAAGTCAGAGGAAATGATGAACACATTTGGAGCTGGAGGGCAAAAGTTTCTCCTAGTGGGTTGGGCTGGTATATGTGACTTCTCTAGAGATGTGCAGGCAACCAACCTTTTACATGTATTTAATCATTGTCCATATTGCTTTAAAGCCTTGTTTAGAAGAAATGTTTAAAAGCATCGTAAGCTTGGATGATTATGGCCGTTTAATAGGTTGGGGAAATCCATTAATTTGTTAAACGTGATTTGGAATTAAGCTCTCTGAAGCAAGCTTAGACTGACAGCAGTGTTGAGATTGTTCCTATCCACACAGATTTATGTGGTCATGAAATCTGAGGTTATGGAGTCATTGTCAAAAGCATTCTAATTTTTAAATTCTGGCCGTTGTAGATTCTCTTTTAGAGATTGACTAGCCAGTAAGCAAGTTTCAGAGAAAGGCTGCCATGTTACAACAAATATAAGGCAAGGCATACTTAGCTTTGATAAAACTATTCAGAGTATGATTTTTGCCAGGAGTTGAAAGAAATAGCAGAAATTAATGTTTATTATTCTAAAAGCAGGAACCACAACAAAGATCCTTAAAATCTTTTGCTCTGATGCTTAAACAAGTTAAAAGGGCAAATATTTAACAAGTTTTTAAAAGAATTATTTAGCCAGTAGTCAAAACTAGAGCTTGCCAATACCCCTGTGTTTTCCAAAGTGCTGCAAAATACTGGTTGTGAGATGCACCTCTAGGGACTCCTGTTTTTTATCATTGTTTTGTCATGGATTTGCACTATCTCAGGGCTGTTAAATAGCTGTATCCCATGGCAGCCTGAAACTTTGTTAGCTGTAGTGTGCAAGCATTCTTTGAAATACATTTAAAAACAAATGTTTGTATTCAACGTGTTGCTGTCCCAGCAGTGTTCACAAAGATGCAGAATTAAAATGAGTGAAAAATGTAGGCACCTCAGGAAATAATAACCTCAAAAGAAATCATCTGGCAAGGATGCCAAATTTGTGAACAAGAGAGAAGGAAAGATCTGTATGGAGTGGTGGTGTTTGTTGCATTCTTACTTAGAGGGAATTGGGATGCAAAGATAAGAGTACTGATACAGTTGTTTTCTAATTAAACTATGGTCCTATGATGCTAAAGCTCTGTGTCACTCATTGAGAACCTCTCCTTTTTTCTTCCTTTTCCCTGCCCTTCTGCCGTTTTCTGTGTGGATGAGTCATCTTACTTGCAACACCTTTATTAGTAACTGTAGTGCTATTGAAAACAAAAATAAATAGGCAGAAATACTGACTTAACTGGATTTTTAAAATACATTTAATAGAAGATCAATGTTGGAGTTTAGGACTTGTTTCTTTGTTTTTCTTAAAAGACATAATTTAGGGTAGATATAATTTGGATTTTTACTTTAATATCCTAGATTCATCTACCAGTTATCTAGGATCAGTAGTATTAATGGAGGAATAACACTGAAGAGAAACCTACTGAAATAGATAATTAGTTCTGTATCAAAGAGAAGAGGCCATTTTGATTCTTTATTTTAGGGTATCTATTCATAGGTATTTTCTTGAATTCTAAATTTTCTAACTTGCATTTCCCCAAACTTGAAAACTGTGATGTAAATTTTGCTTTTTGTTAGCAGTGTTTTGAAGCACATATGAGTTAAAATTGATTAAACTTACTCCTCAAAGAGCTAACCATGTAAATCATCTGTACATTTTAGCACAAGGCACTATAGCCTGGAATTTAAATGTCAACATATTAAATTCTAATCCTATTGGTTTTCTGTTTATGCCTTAAGGATTTGTAAATTTACAAAATTACACACTTGTAATTTGATTTCAGACATGTGGAATTTCAGATAGAAATAGGAAAGGAAGAAAAGCCTCAAGATAGGACTTTATTTTTCTTTTATTTTCCCTCCTGTAGTTTCTATCTAACATACTAAGCCCTATGCTCCTTCAGGCAATGATGATAAATGTACTAGGTACAATGTTTTTAAGCTATTGGTACACCTAAAACACTATGAGGACATTTTTACTCCAGTCAGTGAGTCTTGCTCGTGCAGAACTTTTTGTTTGCTCACAAATCTACCTGGAAGGGCATAATCCCATTTGTCAGGAATTGTCATCTGTAACTGACACAAGGATTTCTTCCTCTGCTGAAGGGGAAGGAGCTCTTTCTGCAGTCTCAGTATTTATGCTCGTAAATTGTTAGATTTGTAGCCCTCTGCAGAAACTCATAAATTGTAATCAAATTTTAATGGTGCTTTCCTAACCCTGGAAGTCAGTGAATACTATGGCAATTGAACTCTCCAATTGAGGATTGCAAATATCACCACATGTACTTGTACACAGAGAGGTAAATATAGAGGAAAGACACTTTGCCAGCTGTTTCAGTCAGTTGTTGTTGTAACCAATACTTAAGCATTGCTTTTTCCTTTCTCGCAGAGTGTTTTGGAAAATAATAATTTAAAAAAATTCATTATCATATTTAGGTTATTACACATACAGAGACTTTTCTCCAAAAACATTATGCAAAAGAGCTTGTAAGGACAGATTTAATTCTAATGGGTGATGTATGGGCAAAAGTCTCTTTGATGTTCATAGCATGTGAAGAGACCTTGAGGTTCCTACCAGCACTGGAATATGGAATCAGCTAGGTTTAGCCCATTCCACGCAGATGATGTTTATCTTAATTTCTTAGTGGAAGATCATGTAATTTCTCTGGTATTTTATTTTGACAACTGATTTTACCATTGGAAAAATTCCTAATAAGCAAATTACTCTTTACTGTTTTGCAACTGATTTCCAATTTTGAATGCAGAAATTTGCAATTAATGCATTTTTTAACAGTTAATTCTTTTCTCATTACAATCATGAAGGCTCTTCTTTTCTTTTCTAATTGTACTTGACTCTTGCTAGCTATTAGCTACAGTTTCAATGATGCATATATAGCCTTGAAATATAACTGAAAGGACATTTATTGCACTCAGTACCTCTCAATTTTTATGGCCTCTTACTTTGAATTAGGCTTGTAGAAAGCTCTAATTTGCTAGATGTGTCTGGCAAAAAAGGACCAGGGTGGTAATGAAGAAGATAACATTTAACAATAAAGTAGCTGCCTTTAAAAGCATAGGTTATTTGTTTCTGTCTACCTAGTGAGATTCAGGAGGACAGATTGATAAGAGAATTCATTGAAAAGGATTGTGTATAGAGTTATCTAGTATTAGTGTTTGTGTTAGCTAGTAAACTTGAAGCTGCTGCTTCTTGTATAAACCAGAAAGCCAACAGCAATTATTCTTTAAAACTAAAAGCAGCTGTTTGGGCTGTAAAAAAAACGCTTCTGTAACACAGACAAAAGTACCACTGTGACTGTTTATACAAATTGCCACTTGTGCTGTATAAATAGAGGAGAATTTCAGGGGTTTTCTTACACTTATATATACCTCATCATCCTGGTACACAAACTGAATTTTTTATCTTTGTGCCTTTAAGCCATGTATCTCAGCTTGAGGCCAAGAGTAGAAACTTAAAGGGCTTGCTCCTGGCATGGCTGCAGAAGACAGACCTCATGTATTAATATGTGGGTGTCATTCTTGTGGTATTTGGCTAACTGCACTTAATAACAGGATTAACAAAGACTGGTAATCGAGGAGGAATTGTTTGGGGTAAAGAGCCACTCTGTGGAAGCCGAGGGGAGGAGAAGCCAGCGGCCCAGGCGGGTCCGTGGCCGGCAGAACCTGTTCAGCACCCGCGGCCTGGACAGCTCAGGAGGAGCCGGGTGCCGGCGGCCGCTCCCCGCCAGGTGCTCGGGGCGCGGGGCTCCTACAGCCCCGGGTGAGCCACGGCACGGGAGCTGTCCGTGCCACTCGGGCACGAAGCGTCCTGGATGGGCTGTTGTGTCCTATTTGAAAGACCAAGAGTTCGTGACAGACTCGCATTTGCCCTAGTGCCCTGTGGTGCGGAAAGCAGCTTTGGCAGCCTTGAGCGTAGACCAGGTACGCTTCCCTGGAAGGTTCTTTGTCGTTCTTTCCAAATTTTACTCACAGACCTGAACGTACTTTTTTTTTTAAATCAGAAATTTATCTACTTGTTCACTTTTATCTTAGAAAATAGGTTTCTTGTCACAGCTTTCCAAAACATTGCTAAACCATCAGCTTCCTTGTTCTTAGTTTCATCTCTGTTGTTTGTTTTTCACGTGGTTTAAGGACTTTCTGGAGCTAGTTCTCATTTTCTGCTGAAAGTTTTGTTAGGCTTGTGGTTTCAACTGGACTTCTCTGCTTGGTTCCTCACAGTATGTGGAAGTAGAAAAGAGAAAGCAAATTATGCAGATGCTTGCTGTTCTCACACTATTTGGTGCTCTGTGACAGCAGTGTTTTAAAAAGAGAGAATTAGAGTATTTGACCTTAAACGTTTAAAAACCTGGAGAAACCTCTGATATGTTTTGAGTTAATATTAGAAAGATGCCTTGAGCAGTAGGAGGTTCACTAAAAGATTAACCTTTAGAAATAATAGTTTTTCTTGACAAGAGGATAAAATCTACAAGGTGGTATCCTGAAATATTTACTTTTGGAAAGGGATAGCTTTGTAATGTACCTCAGTAATGCTGAGGTAACAAGACAAGATCTGTCTTGTGTTTGGAAGAAAGAAAACAAAATGTGAATAATTAATTTCACTTAATGGTTTTCAAAGCCAAGATTGAAAACACAGTAATACTTTGATTCCTGTGGGAAAACAAGTTTTGTAAATACTTTAGTGACCTTTTTTCTTTCTTTTTACGACCCTGCTGCAGAGAGCTATGTGGTTTGAATATTTTTTTAGTATAGTCAAGTGTAGTTTATTTAAGACAGTATGTGTTTTTTTTTCCCTACTTGCTGTCATCTTTTTAGCAGTGTCTTGCCGGGTTTGCCTCAGGGGTGGTAATCTTAAGTGAATGTGAATTACTTTTTATGCTGAAGACCTTTTGGTATACTACTATATCATTACGCCAGGTTCTGTAAGAACATTGGCAGCTTTATTCAGTTTGCTACTAAACAAATAAAAAAGGAACCCACATGCATTTTTTGTACTCCCTACTGGAAGAGATGAGGTAAATTTCAGGAAGAAAATAAACTGGCTTTGCTATTTCAGTTGTTGGAGTGTATGTTCTAAATAAAAAATGAAAATCCATCATTAAACGAAATTAATATTAGAGTTTCCTTAGTGTCTTGGAAAATATGTGTTTCCAAATCACTTGTCCCTAAGTTATGGGTAACTTTGTTTTGTTTAGGTTGGACCCTTGCCATGTATCTGGGAACTGTGGCAGGTTGTTGGGTGATTTCCAGGGCTGCATTCTACCTTTCAGTTATTATTTATTGTTATTTTTTTTTCCCTCCTCTTAATCCTCCTTCATTTTCGAGATGATATATAACATGATTTTATTTGTGAGTCCTCGGTTTTTATTGAAGTCACATTCTGGAAGTTATTCAGCTTTCTTAGGTTTGATATAAGAACAGTTATTTCCCTGAATAGTTACCAGAAACATACAGTGATTGGACAGTAAATGAAACGCTATTTATATTTGCTTGGTTGGGGATGGAACCCACCATGTACGTTTACATTAAATAAATTTAAGACCTAATTTAAGAGATTAGCCTGTGCAAGACAAAAGTTAGTAGTTTTATCAGGGTTTTTCTTTCCTTGATTAATTTTGTTTCTTTCTGTAAAACTGTCCCTGAGGGAATATGACAAGTTGTCATAACTGGCACTTTAGATGTTCCTGTATCTTTTGTGAATTGCTTGTGTACAAGCCATTTGTCTATTAAAAATAAGGCAGCTGTCCATATTAATACTTTTGTGATCAGAATTTTTGTCTAAATTGGTTTTAAAGACTCCATTTTATGTATGCGTGTCTTGCCAGGATACTAATAGCTTAGAATACTGTATTATTCTTTCAGTATTTGGAAGTGATTCCAGTAGGCTTGCTGTTTTATTTTGTGGATAGCACTGCTCTCAGCTTCGTGACAAACCAGGCCAGGCCAAGAACAACAGTAAGGTACTGCAGGAGTTACAATCCCACTTGTGTTGTAGGTTAGTAACACAGTGAATTGACATATATTGGATTTTGTTTTTCTGAGCCTAGATCACCTGTTACCCCTTGAAGCTGTGGCTGTATGGCTCCAGAGTAACAAGATCAGTCCGTATCAAGATTTAGTGCAACCCATATGAATTTTATTGCAGGTAGACACCTGGCAAATGAGTTTTTATTTTTCTTCTGGAAGTTATTGTGTAGATGTTAAGTGCTGTGGGCATCCTTCCTTAATTAAGAGTTTAATTTGCAATGTTGTTTTGAATATCTCTGATGTCAAAAAAAATTGTCCTATTTATGCAGTAGTGAAGAAGGGCGATTTTCTTGTTTTCGACTTCTACCCAAAAATGTATTCTCATGTATAAAAGAATTCTATTCCCCTGTTTTTTACATAATCCTTCCAACTGCATCTATTTTTTCCTCTTAGGCCAGCTTCTGGACAATTCTTATGCAGTTTTAGCTAAGCACCAGTTTTAAACAAGGAGCAGAATTTCAGGCTGTCCCACCATGTTGTGGGCAAAGTAGCTGACAGAGAGTGTACTTCTGAGGCTGAAGTCTTGTATTCACAGAAAAAGTTCACCGTTTGTTCATATTGCAACCTGGAGCTGGAGGAACTCCCTGAAGAATTAGAGAGATGTTAGTTTTCTGTAGCATGCCCACTGCCCTGCAGAGATACCTTCCAGACCAGAAACTGCTGTTGTAGGTTACAGGATTAATAGAACAAATGGTACAATGTCTGCACAGTTCTGGAAAGAAGAGACATAAGTTTAAGTGGTTTAAATGGCATTTGCACTGTTCAAAGCCAGGAATTGTATTGAGTATTGCTTCATTTCAAGGGAAAAACCCAATAAAAATAAGTTTCTCTTAGTGGCACATCTCTTGGTTTACTGATCTCTGATTTGCTTTGTAAAGGAGGGGTATGGCAAGACCTCCTCTAGAGAGAAGAGTATGCTTTCGTGGTCACTGGCAGGAATGCCAGGCTTCCCTTAGGAGCTTTTATTAAGTGTTCCCAAAAATGGTAGTTAAAGGCAAGTTTTAAAAAAAGTTACTTGATAACCCACAAAGCCTGGAGGCAGAGGCTGTCCTTTACGTGCTTATTACTTATTTCTCAGAAGTCTTAAATAAAATAGAATTTGCTATGGAAGAACTGAAACAAGTCTGTCTTTTCACCAGGGCTCATGACTTACACCTGGCTTAATCTCACTATTGTGTTTTTAGCTGTACTGTGAAATTTATCACAGTTGCTCATACACTCACCTGTGTGCAGTGGACTTACTTGCCTTCTGAGGGCTTCTTCCACAATGAAAGGAGTGGATTTAAATTTGTGTCCATGTGGAAAACAGCTCCTTTGACCTCTCCTAAAATCCAGAATAAGAAAGCCTTTTAGAAAACCAGTAACAGTTTGAGAGATTTATTCTTCAACACCACCATGGGGATTTTTATTTCATGAGACGTTGAAAGTACATCTCCTGTCTACTGAAACAGAAGTATTTTTGAGGTATTAATGCTCCTCTTAGAAAAAGGAGAAGATATAATTTGTAAAAGAAAAATGCCTATAAATTATGTTAATTGTTAGAATTAACGATGTGACAATTCAGTGCCTGAACACTTAGCAGTGTGAAATCTTTATTGCTGGGCAATGGTCTGCTTAAGTAAAAATGCCTTTTGAGAACTGTTGTTTCCTTCACAGACTATTTTGGAAAGTTACAAATTTCAGCCTAGAATGAAAGGCTACTATGGGAAAATAGATACAAATCTGTGTCTCTATTTTGATATTGGGGTAGCAGTAGTTGTCCTAAGTAGTCTGCCTCAGAGCTTTAGATGTCTAATGTGTGAGAGGCATTAAAAATAATTTGAGTGCTTCTCTGAAGAGAATTAAATTCCAGCTGTTGGGTTAGTTAATGTGTATCATGGAAGTTTTTTTTCTATAAGTAAGTTGTTTGCTGTAAAGTATGTATACAGTACATATTTGGGGCACATTTTCATAAGCTTGTCTCTTGTTCTGCAGGTCCACAGTTTTTTAGCATGGGGTTTTTTTTAACTGTTTGGAGTTTTTTATGTAATGGAAGGGTTTATTTGGATGCAGCTTATTGGTCTTTGCCCTCTAGCTGCTGTTTTGACCTTGTCAGTCTCCAAACTGGCTAATACAGCAGAGAAGGAAGGTGAAGAGATGGACGTGTAAATAAATTGGGAGGAGTGCAGGCTCAAACTCAGGAATTTTTATGCTGCCATCACGAACTGTTCTAAAGAGCTTTTTAATTCTTTGAAAACATAATTTTTTTTTCAATGAGATTTGTATTATTTATGTTTAAACTACGCAGTCTTTGGATTTAGGGACCTGTGTTAGAGCCTTGCTAACTCATTAGGTAAGGTGCTGGTTAAGAAGGCAGTGCTACATAGAAAGGCAGAGCAAATTTATGTCACTGATTTACTTTTTGTGTGATCCTTGTCTCAATGTCATTGTGGGCAAATAGACATTTTTATATAAGGTAACAGCTGGAGACTTAGGAGACTTATTTCATTTTCTGTGTAAGGTAGGACTAGTTTCTTACTGCCTTTCTCAAGTTTATAATGGAGACATTGCTCCCACTGTAACCATTGCTTGTTCTTGTCTATTTTGGAGTGTAAGCTCTTTGGAGGAGGGACTGATACAAATTTGTGAACAAGAATATTTTTACCACTTTGCATGCTGTGATTCTGATCTAATAAGGACACTCCTGAAACAGGAATACTAAGTATGATTTCTCCTTAGTCACTCCTGAAACAGGAATGCTAAGTATGATTTCTCCTTAGTCCCTTGTGGGAAAAAAAAAAACAACCAAAAACGAAAAACACAAACCTCAACAACCTTTCTTATTAAAGTATAATTCATTAGCAGGTTGCACTTTCACACTATCTCAGTTTTCAAACTCAAGACAGTGTCTCCTTTTTTTTTTTTTTTTTTACGTGTGTTGCTTATGTGTATGAGAGGACAGGTGTCTGATTTTCTTTCAACAATGAAGAAAAAAAGCCATACCTCTTAAGGAGGTGTAGGTTCTCTTACCTTCAGTAGCCTTATGGATGAGTAAAGCAATGAAGGCATGTAACACCCTATGTGAAAGGTGAAATTAGATAAGTAAAAACATTTGTGTTACCATGGCGTTTTTTCAAACTGCTGAAATGTCAAACTATCATGCAATCTATTTTTTTCCAACTGCAGATCCCTGATAAAATTTATTTAGAGTCTACGCTCTGTGTGTATCCATGCATATGTGCATCTTATTAGTATGATCTGGTTAACGTAAACAAGATATTTCTCTTCTACACACATGTTTAAAATGGGTAACTAATCAAATGTCTCAACAGTTTGACTGATAGACCAATGCAGCAATTGTAAACAGCAAAAAAAAAAAAAAAAAGTAAATGCTCAGTAGCATTCTTTACAAGGATATTTAAAATATGAGTGATACAGAAAATAAGAACAGTTTGTTTAAATGGTTCAACGTTCAAATGTTTTCATGTCTTAGCCATGAAAAAGCAAGAATTACATTTCTGCATTTGTTGCTGTGGTAGCAGTGGTGTAACATATCGTTTGAAAGTTTGGTTGGTTTGGGATTTATGGATGTTCTTAAAGATTTTTGCAGAATATGTTATGGGTGCTGTGTACTCTCTTGATAGAGGTGAAAGACTAAGTATAGACAAATCTCTCATTTATATGTTTAAAGCATATGACTCAATAGCTTTTCTTCACTTTTTACTTAAAATAAATAGTTGGGGTTTATATATTTTTGGTTTCAGTTCTGTCTTTTTCTGAACTAATTATGCAGCTTCTTTACTGTTCCTCTTATTAGGCATTTTTGATGTTTTCTTCAGAGTGGTACATTCCCAATACAAATGCTCTTAAGAGATTCTGTCTTAGACATAGGAGCTTTAGGAAAACTAGTGATTGCAGTACATAGATGTGTGGTTTTGAAACTTCAGCAACACATTTTCCCAAAATTTGTATGCTATTCATGTTAAACACTTAAATTATGTTAATACTGAGGAATTTAATGGTCTCATTCCAGTGTACACTTTTGAAATTTAGGTGTTTTGTAACCAAACCTTGGATGCCTATATTTTGTAATATTCTCTTTAGTTATCTTAAATGTCTGGCTTCTTACGATCCAACACCCTAGTTTGGCCAGTAGCCTACATGTTAAGGTAAATATTCTCCAAGTTGGAAGAGTATGCAAGTCAATGTAGAGTGAACTTCTCTTAGCTGAATTTTCTATTTAAAAACAAAAGGCTGCTTTATGATAAGCAGAGAATGTCAGTACTTTTCAATAAAAAATTAATCCTTAAAGAAAATTCCTTTATTCTGACAATTGATGGTGTTTTTAATCCAGACTTTTCTAATAAGTTCTGCTCTTATTCATAGGCCATACTCCTACTCTGGAAAAAAAAATCAAGCCAAACGAACAAACACCACAAAAAAACCATCCACAAAACCCCTAAACAACCTCCCCCCAACAAATTCAAATAACCAACCAACCAGCCCTATTTACTCAACTCTCACCAGTTTCAAGTGAATGAAAGTAAATGAGTGCATTGGTTAGATATTTCCCTGATGAATTGATGAATGATGTAATCTATGGAGGACTGCTCTTTTGTAGAGATAAAGGGCGAAAATGCAGAGTATAATAATACAGGAAAATCTGCTGTTGTGCTTAGGTAATAAAAATTATTGTATGTGTGATGAAAAATAGATGAAAAGCAGAAGAAAACAAGTATGCTTTGAGACCTTTGTTCTTGACTTTCTTGAAACTGTAATAGGTAAAATTTTCCTGTTATACTGAGTGGTAAATGTGATAATAAGTACTTTTGGTATATAATTTAATGTTGCTGTCAAAAAATGAATCGCTATTCTATTTAGAATTTATATATAAACTCCTGGGAACATCCCACATAATAATTTAACATTGTACTTACATATATTCTTCCCAGATGTAATCTTTTTATTTTGTACTCTGAATTTTTTGTCATTGATTGGTTTTCCCCTTTTTTTTTTTGTCACTGCTACCTCTATTTCTGCAGGAACAAGTAGGTTATTGGTAAGTATTTTTACTAAATCAGACTGCAAAGTTTTGCCTTAGTGAGGACCTTTTTTTTTTTTTTCCCTCCCTCACTTACTTTGGTAAAAACTTTGTAGAAAACAGACTAATTGTCTGTAAATGCTGTGCTTTCTCAGGTCTCCATTATTGCCTTGTTTGTGTAGTAGAGTAATAGTTCTCAGATTCTCCGAGAGACTTTGTCTTCTGCATGCTTTCAAGCAGCATCATTATCTGTGCTGTCTTCTAAGATGCTGCCTTCTCCTGGGGCTTGCTCCTTTGTTCCTGTCTGCTGCGTTTCAAGTGCAGTGTTTACTTTGTCTCCCCCATTTCTTTTTTCCGTTAGACCTTGTATGCATTTTGGCCCGTTTGCTCAGAAGACTTCTCTGCATCCGACAAGATGCTCTTGTTTCATGTGTTCAGTTTAGTCATCCTTGTCAACCATTATTCAGCCATTTTCACATCATACCTCTTCCCTTTTAGCTATCATTAAATATATTCTCAGCATGGTATAGCCACCCTCTCCTCTCTTGTTATCATGCTTCATGTAATTTTGATCAGGTTTGTTGTGCTATGCAGTACAAATTTTCAAGATGTTTACACCTGTGCATTTTGAAAAAATAGGACTTGATTCTTCTGATCTTGGAGTGGCTCTTCTACACTCTCTTTTCAATGATGTGATTTCTAATGGAAAATTTTCTTTAGCCCCGGTGTGTTCTTGAAAGTAGTGACTTTGTTGACAGTGTGAAGTAGGGCAGGGGAGTGTAGACAAACTGGTTCCCTGCACTTAAAAATTTGTAGTTGTCTTGCCAAATTACTCAGTTGCTCAAGAAGTGCCTTCTTCTGACAACAGAACACAGTTGTCCTGTCTGTCTTCTTCCACTTGTATTGTGAAATGATGAGTGGAAAGACCTTTTCAGGTGTTTGAAAAAAATGTTGCTCCAGGCAATAAGAGAAAATTGAGTAGCAAAATTCAAGAAGAAAGAGAAAACCAAATATATACGTTCGGGAGAGACTGGGAATGGGAGAGAATTCTTCCTCTTTGAACTGTGGTAGGTGAGTTAAGAAGAAAAAAGCAATGGGAATATGGGGTATTTCTGAAGTAAGAGTTTTCAGGCATTTCATTTGCTTTAAAGTTTTCAGACTTCCAAGCTGGCCTGCAGTGAGTTATTTGTCATCATAACTGAGCTAGTTAGACGGGTTGATCTTGCCTGTCGATAAATAAATACGTTTGTGCTCTGAACCATTGACTGTGCTTTCTGGCTAGTTGCTTTATGAAGAAGGTAGTCAGTTGGGCTCAAGAATGTGTCCACCCTGGCTGAACTTCATATTCAGACAACAGCTCAGCTCCACAAGGCTTCACCCAAGTGGCAAGTGACCACATTTGTGTACAGAAGCCTCTGAGATGGTGATAGGGTTAGTTTCTTCCCATACTCGTTATGTGACCCTGCTGGTGAGGCTAGAGGGGGACTTACTCTTGCCTCTGCTTGCCGAAGATCTGATGATGGAGAGACATTAGAGAGAAGAAAAGTGTCTTTCCTTTCTTGTCCTTGAGTCAAATTTTGGAAGGGAGTTATCACACCTATGAAAAAGAAAAGTGCGTTTCCTTGGGTTCTCTCCCCTGTCCCCCTCCCTTGGGAAAATACAACAGAAGCAAAAGATAGTCTTCTGGGCAAAGTGTCATTGTTAAGTGGAGTTTTTGGTTGCTAGTTGAAAATGTGCTTCTTAAGCATCATAAGCCAAAAGCTAAAATCTTTTGGGTTTAGGGTGTGGGTGGAGCATTTTTTGTATGAAAACCGAGACTTGCTCCCAACCAAAGTTTATATTCATGCTCGTCAGTCTTCAGGTACTTCAAATCCTTTGAGAAACTTGTGGTTTTTTATGGAACTGTGATGGGAAGGGTATGACGTGTCTGAAATGCAGGTAATGAAGTAATAAGTTAGAGTGAATTAATGGCTTACAAGTCGCTTGAAAAAACTGTTCTTGTTTATGTGCTTGTCAGTTTGAAAGTGCAGGACTTTGGATGACGGAGACTTGAACGATCTCTCATTTACCTTAGGTCTGACTGCAGATCCCTATGGATGACAGGATGGATGGGGGGGTAACACTGACTCGCAAAACAGGCGGGGCTGAAAAGGTCTTTCCTTCTCCCTTTCTTGGGTGCTTGCAATGATCTGAAATGTCACTCTTAAAAGGCTGTTCCTCTTATAACAACTGTTCTCATTTTTCAATTTAAAGTTAATATCAATCTTTCCACAGGTCTTTCCTGCCTGTAATTTCATTTTCTGGTTTGCAAGAGATATAAAATCGGGCTTTTTTTCTCTCTCTTAGTAGTTGTGTTCATTCAGTTTCTAAAAACCGTGCAGCTGTCAATTATAATCATCATCACATGATACTTTTACATTGATATTAGACACCTGAAGTTGATAAAGGCTTTGTTTATGAGTCAGAAAATGTCTTGTTCAATTTCTTGTCTTTATTCTGTACTGCATTATTTTTCAGTGATAGCTACAGAAGATCTAACTTTCCCACTTACCAAGATGAAGGGAGCTGAAGAAGTTATGTAATAAGATTCTGTATTTCATAGCTTTTTGCTTAGGAGATAAAGTATTATCCAAACATATGTTTTCTAGTTATTCTGTGGACTCCTTAACTGAAATAGTTCAGGGTTTTTTTTATTCCCCACTTCATATATCCCCCTTTCCCACTGAGTTCTGTGGGACATTTAAATTAGAAAATATAAGAGAAAATACCTTGTTTCCCTCAAGGAATTCACAGGTTTGTTTACTTCAGTGTTATGGCACAAAAGTGGGGAAGAAAACCATATTAGATTATGAACCTGAAATCAGTAAGTGCTCATTTGTTCTTACTGTGGCTCAGTTTTCTAGAAAAGACAGAGCTTAGAATGTTTGTATTGTGTTCTTTATTTCTGTTTGATTTCATATTCTCTCCCAAAGTGAGGGGAATATTTCTTTCTTTTCATCTCCAGAAGTCTTTCCAGGTGGTGCTGTGTTCTCCTGGCTTAGGCAATTGACAACATAAGGAAGGATGAAAGGTAGAGAGCTGGATGTGATTTTTCACTGAGACATTTTCTTCCTTAGCAAAAAACTAATATCCATAAAATGGCAAACTTTCTCTGAGTAGCCATTTGTATTGCCAGCTACAGCACCTAGGAATTTTCCTCTAGAAGGTTCCCTGCGAATTGGTAATGCTCTTTATTATTTTGCTTTCTGACTTAAAGACTTTTAAAAATATTCTTTGTTCTTGAATTTGGTGTGAAATAATTTTCATATTCTCTTTGATGGTTAGGGTAAACTTGCCAGGCAAGATGTTAGCTGTGTTAAAGCAATATGTTTCATGTACAAAGCTTCATGGTTTTGCGCATACAGAATTACTTACTCTTTTTTTCCATTTCAGCTGTCTGAGGAGAAGAGAGAATTCTGTGACCATATAATTCTGATAGACCATGTGGTCTTTACTGGACAGCTTTTTTTTTTTTTAATTTCTTCAAGTTTTACAAATTAGTTTACAGAGGAAGGGAATAATAGAATTTCATCTTGACCAGGACTGTTACTTCACTGAGAAGCTAGATTATTTCCATTTATTTTTCTGCTTTCTTAAAATTTCACTTCATAGTCTTCTACACAGTTGAACAGAGAAGGAAGAAGTGGAAGAAAGAGACATTATGCTTTGACTTTAAAATATTCATGCTGTTTTGATGTGTATTCTTATAAGCCAACTTAGAGAATTTGGTCTAGGTGAAAAATGAGATGGATGCTGAAGTAGTTGGGGAAGAAATCCTACAGCTGCTTTAGAAAAGCAATTCAAATCAAATATCACAGTGGTCTGCGTTGGGTCAGTTTTTTCAGTCAACTTCTTTTTTGAAGGCTAGGCACTTGAAAAAACTAAGTAAAATGTTAAACTTATAAGCACTACCGAGGGCAAAATTTGCGTTCATAATTTTTTAACAAGTTAAAGGATTATAAAAAGACAAGAGGTAAAAAATGTGAGCAGGAATATAACACTAAAAATGGACTTGGCTAGCAACAGTTCTGCTGAAGTTTTAGGGGTTGTTGTGAGACATGAGAGGAATGAGCCAATCACCTGTTGTTTGTTTAAAATGTACCTGCCTATATACACCCATAAAAGAGATATTGCTGTGTATAGATAGGTCTATATATACTAACACCTAGTGTAATGGAACACTGTAACAGGTAAGTATTAGTTTCTGCTTAGGACTTGTGAAGTCTTAGCCTGAAAGCTCTGCCCAGTTGTTGGCAATGCACCATGGTAAGGTTGGAGGGAGGCCAGAGGACAGCAAGAGCAATAAGAGGTTTAGGCATCAGGGCCTGTGAGGAAAGATTAGCGTAACCTGGGGATTTTTTTTCAGACTAGGGGAAAAAGATAGAGTGCACGCTTCTCAGTGTCTATGTGTGTTTTATACCAAGCAGAGTTACTGTTTTCCCTATCTACTGAACGCATAAGAAGTAGCCAGCTCTTTTTTTTGTGTTGTATTTTTTCATTTTTAGCATCCTTATGCAGGCTTTCTTTGTGTGATAGTCATTTTACATACTACCCTCATACCATCAGATTTTCTGGATGCTGTGTTTCCAGATTGTCTGTACTTCTTTTTCTAAGTACCACAGCATATATGTGAATATGTAAGTAATATTTGTCAGGCTTCTTATTTTCAAATACACCTTCAAAAAGTGTGTGGATGCAAGGATTTCTCTTATGACTTCTTTAAATGCAGAACAAGGTGGATTTATCCATCTTATTTGAAAACACAAGGACACAGACTTAAAATAGTAATTTGCTGCATACTTTAACAGAGCAGCTGCTCCCATTCTACTTTTAGTTTAGCTTTGGCAGTGTTCCAGTTGATGTTTTCTGCTGAAAAGTTACTCTGATCAGGCTGATTCAATCTTTTGTGTTGGTGCAGGTTTTGTTTGGACTTCTTGCTACAACTGTTTGATATTGACAGATAGGATTGTCCACTCTTCTGTGCAAGTTTAGCATATTTCTTTATGTGCAAGTTTGTGACACTGTGCACTGTGTTGTCTGGAAGCTCTTAGCAGTTCCTTTTTTTTGAGCACCACGAAGTAGATACTCTAGAATAAGTGCCGGCATGATTTTGTAAAAATCTTAGCAATCCAGGAGTTTGTTTTTCATTGGATGCTTTATGTTTGCTCTGCTGTGCACTGAAGTGCAAGTTGAGCAGTCTGATGTTTGCAAAGCAAGGCAAACACAGTGAGGTATCACTAAGAGGTTGAAATTGGTGCCAGTAGAATGAGTGGCCACCCATCAGCCTTGTCTCTGTGGGTAGTTTCCAGATCTGCCAGAGATGAACATTGAGTTTGGTAGATGGATGTGAGAGAAGATGGGATTTCTTGGCTAACTGGAGGTTCATTTGCAAAAGATGGTAGAGCTTGAGGAAAGTGATACATTCAAGAGAGAATGAGTGACAGAATTCACCTCTGATATAAGTCCTGGTACTTACCAGGTTTAGTTATTTCAGATTTTCTGTGTCACCTTGGCATTTTCTAGTAGCTGTACTGCAATTTTCTGTTCTGTTTCCGTTTCTTGTAATTGTAATTTTTTTCCCAGAATTTTGGTTTTGTTTTAAGTAATGTGTTACTTTCAGTATTGTAATTAGGTTTGTGAAACTAGATGGTGAGAGTTTGTAAGAATTCATCTCCCTGCCCTAAGGTTGCAGTTGTAAAAGTTAGCTAGAGGTGTGTGCTTGCTGAGTTTTGGTGCTCAGTTCTTTAGTGCTGTACTTCTGTGTGTTGGGAATGGGGTAGGTGGTGGTCCTTCAGCTGATTTAAGGGCATCACAGGCTGAGTTCTCTACTATGGGAGAAGGAAGAACAACTTTGCAGTGATGTGGCAACAGTGACAACACTAATACAAAGGTGATAGTTGCAGTCTGGGACAAAAATAAGCGATGCTGTGAAATCAACATCTTCCTAAGAGCTGGATTTTTACCTAGAACTGTGTATTATCTGTTGTGCTCTCCTTGTGAAGAGAGTGAGAAAGTAGTTGATTGAGTTTCATAGGTTTCACACTTCGTGTGGTGCTACCTTGTCTGATAACGTTCCACATTTTTTTCCAAATGTCTGTGAATTATCTACAAAACTCAGTAAAACAAGTCATGTAGAGAGCAAGTTATTTCTGACCCGTTGCTGATTGTTAAAGTCATGTGAAACTTTCATAAGTTACTGGAATTGTTCCTTGAGAAGATGGTAAAAACAAACATAGTCTATAAATGTTGTTAGCCTGCTGGGCAGGGGTACAATAGAGTCTTTGTTCTTACCCAGGACTTAATTGTAAACTGGGTCATGAAACTATTGCCTTCTGATTTGAGGAAAGGTAGGAAAAGATGAGCTTTTTTAAGGACCTTCAACTGGCTTGTGGACAGTGTAGATGGTTCACTTATTTATATTTATATTTTTCAAATACAGTCTGAATAAAGTAAATATTTTGTCTATAGTCAAAATAATTGTTCTTTGGGGTTGCTAAAAGGAGTTGGAAATTATAATTTCCTTCACACAAAACTTATACTTTGCATCTCTTGGGGAGGATGGCTAAATGCAGGAGCTGGATTGCAGCGGAACATTGTGAAGGAATGAGAAATCAGATTTCACTTGTATTTAAAGAATGTTGCAGCGAGTGTTGTGAGCCCAAGGCTTCTTTTTTGCTATTATGCTAATCTCTGGCATACAGCTGATTGTGGTCACTGGAAAAACATATTTTTCACAAATATACCTTTTACTTCTGTCAACTAAGTTGTTCCTTAAAGCTTAGTTAAGTGATGTCCTCTGTTCTTTGGGTTGTTCAGCTCTGCACACTAAGTACAGCTACAGCAGTCAGGTATCCTAGACTTCCTGTGTCAGGAGGATGTTTGTAGTTGTTTAACTGTTACCTGCACATCCCCCTGACACAGGACAAGCCACAACAAAATGTTTTGTTAAAATACTTACTGTATTGCTAGAACAAAGATTATTTACTAGGTTTAAGGGCAAGTGCATGTTAGTAAAAGCATATTCATCTGAATACTCTAGGTGGATAACTTGAAAGATTTTTCACAGCTGTCTATCTTCAAGCATAGTTTTAAGTAAAAGCAGTATTATTATTAAGTTATCATTATTATTCACTCAAGCTCTCCCCAATATTTAATTTCGATTAAAGTATTTCGTCCAAGAATTCCTGGGATACGTATTTTCTTAACACTGTTAACTTTAATGTTTTTGAGGACCTGTTGATCGTTTTCCCTGCCCTCTGTCACTCCCAATTACATGTGCTCATGACTCTAGGAAATAAGCTAGAAGAGTTCTGTCCTGAAAGCAGAGGGAACTTGTTAATGACTGTCTCAATGCTTGAACATAAAAGTTAACTTGCTGTAGTGCAAACACCCTCTTCTGTCACAGCAGGACTCGGTCTGAAGCATATAAGGAAGCTAGAGGCTTTTTCACATCAAGCTATGTTGTCAATTATGCCTTATAGAAGCATATAAATGAGAATAATGCATGGGTCTTAAGTCTAGTCAAAACCTAATAATCAGCAGCAGTAGGGTGATAAAGACTGAGAGAAAGTTTACCCTGGGTCAGTTTTTGAAGAAACTTGCAACAGAACACTAATGGGTGGGTTTCGGTGTTTGGAGGATTGAGATACTAATTTCGATTTTAGTCGTGTTGAGGTGTAGTCTGTGTGAAGGAGGCTACATAGTGGGTGAAAGGTCACTGATAAAGCTTTCAACAAGTAAATTAATGTTTTCAACTAGCTGTTTCCAAAATACATGTTTGGCTGGTCTATGCTTATTGATCTGTTGTTTGTAAAAATGTGGGTTGGGGGAGGAGGAATAAAATTAAGGAAAGAAGAGCAATATTTAAACTGAAGTGTAAGATTGACACAAAGAGGAAATAGATATGACTCAGATTGGAAGAAGCAGAACCGTACTTTATCTCAGGAAGTGGTTTCCAGCACATGTTCAGCTGCAGCCCTGAGTTCCTTGTGGTTGTTACTAGCTGTCCTCTTTCACTTGCTTCCTATGTGCTGTACATAAGAAATAATTTTCTTGATAAAGGAAGTGCAGTACCTGTATCAAGTGCTAATACTTCGGGTTAGTTGCTTGATCTACATCTGGATAATAATTAACAGTCAAGATGAAAATTCTCAGGCATCAGTTATTTGAAAGTGCAGCATCAAGTTGCTTGTCATCCTTGACTGACTCAGTTTATTGTGGACTCCCAAGGTTAGAAGTACAAAAGCAAGAGGCAACAAACTAAAACATGTGTGAACAGGCCCAGATGGGCATGCTGGTGGAAGGTGCAGTGACCTTTTATACAGGCCTGCATCATTGTTCTTCACAGCATCCAAGTTATGCCTTTGTGCTGAGAGTGGGTGTAGATTAGGTATTTTTGCCACGTTGTCCTATTGGACAATCTGCATGTAGGTGTACTCCTTAACATCTACTATGCATTGAGATCCCTGTTGGTGGTTTTTTGTCTTTCACTTGTGTATTAATTATTCAGCAGATCAAAATCAATCAGGCTCTTCTGTGGACTGTAGAAGTTGTCCAGCTGATCTTGTCCTTTAACTGGAAGACTGCTGTCTTTGGCAATGACATAAATTAATGTATTAAGCACTTTTGTCATAGACTGTTATGCAGTTGCATCACAATCCAGACTGTCTTAATTATTCTTTACCCCGTGTTGCCTGAGGCGGTGACCTCAAAAGCTAAACAAGGTCATGCTTGGCTAGGATGAGAGCAGTCAAACAAATTCAGTGCTACAGGAAGTATTAGTGATTCAGTAGGTGAGGCAGCACCCCTGAGTTAATATTTTTTCAGTGCCCCAGACTGGTAAAAGATGCTGCAGCTTGTACGACAAGATGTGAAACCAAGATCCTTGGTTAAAATTTTAGTGCAACTCCCGGTAAAAATGAACATGTTAATTCAGGATTCCTGCCCAAGTTCACATTTTAATGGCTGTGTCCTATATACATTTGTAATTTCTGTTTTAGTAGTCATATGATCCTCTTGCTCCTGCCCTAAACTATTCTTAAGTAGTTGAGAAAATTTGTGTTCCAGAGCTGCTGACAATGTTTGCAATTGTCAGCAGAATGATTTCCAGAAACAGTGGTCCATTTGGAGATCTTTTGAAACCAAGGGAATCTTATGTATGTAAGAAATGTCAGGCCAAAACTGAAAAGCCTCCAGGATTTCTTTCTTCTTTCTTTTTGTGTGTGCAGAATAGCTTTTTGGTTTGAATATACATATTTGCTACGTGGTTGAGTATGCTCACACTTACATATTTTTATTTTCCATAGGATTCAAGTGCCCTGTATGTTCAAAATTTGTATCTTCTGACGAAATGGATTTACATCTTGTAATGTGTTTGACAAAACCAAGGATAACCTACAATGGTAAGAAAGAAGTAAGCTGATAATTATTTATTAATTTTAAACATCGATGTGATAATAATCCTTTATTTAATGAGATATTCTGGTAACTAGTTTGGTGGACTCAGAAATTATGTAATTTTTTTTGCTTGCAGTTTATTTTTTCAAATTAATTCCTAAGAACTTGGTCTTTATATACTGCATGGCAATATAATTTGCCCTGTGTCCTGCAAATATAAAATTAGTCTTATTTGAATGTGTTTATTCCATTTTTTGACCACTGGTCTGTGTGTGTTTATTGTCAAGTTGAGATATGTGTAGCTTGCACATCCTTTCATCTAATGACATCAAGTAGTGAGGTGAGTCGATCGAGTCTTCTGAGGACTTTATTGTTAATGACATGCTGGGCATTTGAACATTATTTAAGAAAATTACACTTTATGGAAGGAGTTAAAGAACTTCTTCTTTAGTTGATTCCATATGTGATACTTGATAAAGACTGGTTACGCATTTTTGCTATTTTAATCAAACTGGCCAATATCAAATGAATCACCTGTAGTAGCGCTGGCTTTTTCCCCTACTACTAAGCTCTCCTTCTAGGCAAGCTTTAATGCAGGGTAAACAGGACTTTTGCCACTCAGATCAAACCTTTCCATCACTGTGGCTTAGGCTGACACTCAGTTCTATGGCAAGCACACCAAAAGCAAGCACACCTTGAGGAAACCAGGAATTTGAAAATCTTACTGGAATTTTAGTGCCTGGTTTGGCAAAAAATCTTACAGTGCATCTTTGAGATTATTACCCACCAGTCATAAAATGTCAGAACAGAATGCAGTTAGAAAGAAATCGTAGAGAAGAGAGAGAGCTGGACTTTATTGGAGGTAAACAGCAAGAAGCTCAAAGTTGGTATTCACAAGTTAAGTCAGGGAAAAATCTGTTTCAGTGTTAAGTAGAAATGCCACATAATGAGGGGTCAAGGCACTTGAAGAGCTTGTGCAACCTCCATCCTTGAGTAATTTAATCTGTTTTGGTCATGCTCTGAGTGAGGGGCTGGACCAGAAGACCACCACAGGTCCCTTCCAACGTAAGTTATTTACTGCATAAATAACCTGTAGTGTCATGGGCTCTTTGACCCTCCAGGCACCTTGCTGTTAGGGTATTCTACGCTGGACCATTTTATTGAAACAAGTCTTGAAGAATGGTTTGGCCTGTCTTATTCTTTGGATAGCATAATGCTATCCAATACTACTGGCCCTTAATTGCAAAAATAATTTGAAATCATATGCTTAGAGTTGTGAAATGCATTTGAAAGTACAGTACTTGGGAAAAGTAAATATTTCTTTTTTCTTCCTGGTGTTACCATACATATGTTTGAGAAGTTTGACTTCATCTAACAGAGAGGGCTTTTTTTCTCTTTATTGTTCCTTTTTAAATTCAGGTCTGAGCATTTTCCAAGATGTTGTGTACTGAGGGATGTTGGATGTTGGAGAGAAGCAAGCCAGTCACCCTAGTTAGGGCAGGAAAATGCACTTGGAATCAGGGTGGAGCAGGAGGAGGCAGACTGGCAGAGAACAAGCTCTGGCACTAATCTGTCTGATGGGCTGTGCACAAATTTGACTGACTGAAATCCTTTTCCCCTGCTGCTTCCTACATGTACATATGAGTTCACTCAGCTGACTAACTTTTGTTCTAAGATATGGCAATTACATGATGTAATCTCTCAGTACAATTTATGATGTTTGAATCACAGTGGTGCCATATTCAGACTGCTTTTTCCATCTTGCATTGTTTCAGCTTACACACTGCTGGTTGGAGCTCCTGTGGGCCATCTTGTTACCTTTGCACAGTTTAAATCAACAAACAAGCAGAAGTAAAACCTGTGAGTGGCAGCTGAAGCTACTCCGGATAATCTGCAGCATGACAGAAGTGGTTGTGGGCAATGCAATATGAATTAACAGCAGCATGTCCTCTCTTGGTTTGGGAGTCTGTCTGCTGCACAGTGAGCCTCAGAAACTGATTCTAGGAAATGGTTATGTAAGTGTGAAATAAGGAAATTATCAAATTAGGTAGGCTGGTTGGAGAGAGATACTTAGAAGTATTGTCTTATTTTCATAAGCACTTCAGAGAAGTGTGCATTGATCCTTGTGGCTCCAGTTGGTTAGCTCCTGGAGTGACGGACTAAATCTTAAGTTATAGCCTGTGGCTGGCTATTTAAATTGCTGCAGCATGAAGAAGTTGAGGATATGGCTTCTGAGTTGTGCAGTGCTCAGTTGTTACTTTGTGTTATAGTTGTGGTCCCTTTAATGAGGCTAATGAAAGAAAATTAACTAGCAGATTGGTAACTTAATGCTGCCATGATTTCAGGCCCAGACATGCATATGAATATCTATATGCATGCATTTTTTTCTTGCCTGTTTTGTTGTTTGTCATCATGATATCAGTGATGACTCTCCCTTTTTGCCATAGGCCAAGGGCATCCCATGTTTTGTTTGAGAGAAGGAAAGATGCTGCTGTTAACTTTTGATACCTGCTTCTAAAACGGAAGGCATTTCTTTATGCTTTACTTTCTCATTGTTATCTTGGCCTTATGCCATATATACTATAATAGAGCCAACCAGGCATCATTTGCTTGTGTTGGTCACTGATATTTCTCTGTCCTGTTACCACTAGAAGGAAAAATTTCTTCCTTTTTTTCTCCTCACCTTCTTTTATCTCTGTGTTTTGTATTGCAAGTAGTTGAAGGGAGCCTTAGACTTTGCGGGTGCAGAAATATTTAGAGATTGAGCAGTTGGGTTGAATTGTGCTTATGTCTAGGTCTGTTATAGGTATATTTCCTCATGGTACTGTAAACATATTAGTTGTTCTTTCTAAGAAACACCAGGGAGAAAATTGTATGTATTTTGTCATTCTGAGAAGACAAACTTTTCTTTTTAAATATGAGTCTGAGGCATACAGTCTCCCCCAGAAAAATGTTACAAGACTGTTTAGCTGTGATGTGAAATTTAAATAAATTAATGAGTCCTCCCAGCCAATCTCTAATTGCTTTCTGAGCTACCTTTGTGCATTGCATTTGGCAGTTGAAAGGGTCAGTGAACTGCAAACTTGGGCAGATGTCTGATTTATATGTGTTTTCTGAAAGAGTGGTCACAAAATTGTCTCAGTTCTATGCTGGAAGTTGTGCTGATTTTCATATAAATATATCAGTACATTTTATTAGCCTTATTCTTTCAAAATCATGTGACTTGCCTGCAACAGAGATCTCATTGCTGAGTCAATTAGGCATTTAAAAAGAGCTTTCTTTTTTTCTGTGGAATTTTGTTCCACATTTCTTAAACTACTTGTGGTGTTCACACATGAACCAATATATAAGCATTTTTATACAAAAGCTGGTAAATGAATGGTATTGTGCAAAAAACATCACAGTGTTCAGTGATACTGTCTTTAAAAACCTTTCCTAGCAATTAGCAAATACTGTTACTTGCTGAGGAGCCAGATTAGGTCCCGTGCACTGGTTAGCCATAGGTTGCCAAAAGCCAGTTTTTGAAGAAACTGGGTTACTTGCTAGTTGACATGGTTTTTTAAAAAAAAAAAGACTTCTAAAATACTGTGTAGCCATACCTAGTCCTTTGAGCTTCTCCGGAGTGTAAAATGAGGCCCCTTGCACCATGTTGTTCGAATTTGTCATGATGACAAGCAGGGAGCCCACTTAGGGACTGCTCTGTGAAAGGTGTTGCTTACACTGCAGCCCTGTGTTTTGGTCAGGTATGGGCATTTATGTGAATTTGCTCGGTGCTTTGGAAGCAACTTACCTTAAACTTGCTGATGATTACAGGTGCCTGGTGAAGTTTAGATTTTGAATATAATTATAGGTTATTCTGTGTTGTTGCAATATTGATACAGCTTTTTTCACTGAAGATGTTTAATGAAAACTTGAGGAGACACAGGAGGGACTTGTGACTTTAGATGCTTTGCAACAAATGTACCCAATTCCTTCTGATGAAACCCTGCAGTTGGTTCTGAAATAATTCTGGTTTTCATTTTTAAATTCTTTTGTTTCTCCGCACACTTTGTAAGACTCCATTATTTTTATTATTATTAGAGGGCCCCTCAGAGGGCAGGGAGAGCAGCCTGGCCCCTGGCCAGATAGGGAAGCCAGTGACCCTGGAGAGCTGGGGAGAGCCAGTCAGCTCACTAGACTGGTTGGCTGGCTTGGCGTGCCGGCCTGTCCTCTTTCAAAAGTTTTGATTGAATTAGCACATTCCTGTGGAATATTTTGGGTTTCATCAAGTCAGCACTTTCTGTTGGAATGGTGTTCTACTGGAAACTTTCTAAGCCGATCTCCTCAAAGCAGCTCGCTCAGGGGTGGTTCTGCTTTGACATCAGTGCTGCTCTCGCTCAGACCGCTCTGCATTTAATTCACATGTGGCAGTGGGTCTGACTGTTGGCCAACATATTTACTTTCACTAGTGTAATTCAGAGATGAAGAATGTTGAGACATCCAGTGCAGGAACTGTGAAGGTTTTTTCCTTACTTGAAGTAAGGACTTTGTAATTTTTCTGTTTAAATTACAATAAGTGAATTTTTTAGACTTACAGTATTAAAAAACAGCAGGAGATCAGACATCAGACACAAATAGCAAAGATTACAGATATGGTTTTATATTAAGAGTTTATCCAATTTCTTTGAAAAGGAGAATTACTATGTGGAAAACTGTTACAGACAGAATATTAAAAATTAAGGCATGTGTACCAGAAGGAAAAACAGGAGTGGAACTCAATGTGCTCTTCCTGTCTGGCAGTGTAGTTTGTTCTCCAGGGTGTTTGGTCCATCATCAGGCACAAATAGTGGAATGTTCCTATGCCGTCTAACCAAGTTCACAGAATCACAGGATATTCTGAGTTGGAAGGGACACACAAGGATCATTAAGTCCAACTCCTTAGTGCATGAACCACACAGGGATTGAACCCACAACCTCGGTGTTATTAGCACCACACTCTGACCAGCTGAACCAATCTCAAATTGACTTGGGCCACAGCACTGCAATTGATTCAGGTGAGCAAGGATGCAAAGCAGGGTTTTGTCATGATTAAACACACTGATTTTTGTTCTAAATCAGTTTGAGGTGTTGTGTCAAGTTTTGTCTTGCGAGGAAAGCATTTCTTGCTGGGACTGCCATATGTTGAGGCCTGCATGTGAGCAAGTGTCAGAATCTTGAGCTGGAATCTGTGTAAGCAATAATCCTTCTAGAGGAGTTGTCAGCATTGAAAAGATGGCCATAATATGTGTTTTGATCAAGAGCAGAGACTTAAATACTGGCATGAGTCACATAAAGGACTAAATAAAAATATCTTGGAAACATCCTTTGTGAATGGGGCTGACCTAATTTTTAATAACACAAGTTATAACCTTTGTTGATTGTTGCCTGTTTCAGCGTCTTTGGGGCAAGATACTTAGGCCAGAACTTGTTGAGTTCATATTGCTCAGTGGAAGGAAAGAAAAACAGTGCACATTAACCTAATATTTGAAGCAGCAAAATGCATGATTCTGGTAGTCCTGCCCACTGCAGTGACTTGATTTGCTTGGTCACTTCTGTGCACCAGGGCAGAGTATTTTAATCAGCAGGGCTGATGCTTTCAACTGTTTTGACGGATGCACTCAAAACTTCAGGAATGAAAAGAATTATTAACTTCAAGTTAACTTCTCTGCCAGGGTTCCTGAGATCATACCCTGAAAGACCTTACAAAAGGGCATCTTGCCAGTCTGCCTGAAAAAGCTTAAGCCTTTGTCCTTGTACTCATCCTTTAATAGGACTAGACTTTTAGCAGAGCAGTACAAAATAATGCTAAGGCAGATCAGTTATTTCATTCCACTTTATCCAAGGTGTAAAATTCTTCATAGAATTTCTTGATTCTTTCATTTTAAAAGTTTAACAAGGTTCTTGTTAGAAGCTAGAAGTTTCTAGCTTCTTACTCTGCCCTAGGTGGTTCTGTGCTCTGTCCTCTGGGATGCTGGGGAGGCAGAAGAGCATACTTTAAAAGGTAGTTTTACAGAATGTGTAAAAAGACACTTTTTCCCTGTTTGCAGTTAAACCAGTGGTATTTACTCTTTCTTTTGATCTTGTGTACTAGTGAGTATGTAGGAGGTTCATTCAATTTCCCTAATGCTTTGAAACTGTTTTCTTCAGTAGTTCTTGAAAATATAGAGAATGTTGAACTTTGATATTTTGTTTAATGTGGTGACAGTAGAACATTATTATAGTAAATAAAATTTTAATCTCAGACATTTGCACAAATGTTCTTCTGTGAATTAATGTAATATTGGCCCAGACTTTTCATAACTTGTCTTGCAAATCATTGTTAAATTTAAGGAGGGAATTGTCATTTTAAGAAGAGGAATTGTATTTGAAGTAATGTTTGATTAAAATATATTGACTGGTTTGTACTTTCTCCCTTTAAGAATTGTTGATAATGTTTGAACAAGAGCAAACCTCTACTGATGTTCATCAGTCGAGGCCAAAGATAGCTACTTGTCCAAACCAGACTGCCAAGAGGAACAGTGACAAACTTAATTTCTTCCTCCTTTTGTTCAGTAAAGCTGTGTTTCCTTCCCGCCATCCCAAATCTCTCCTTAGCAGTTTTTGGTACTTCACAGAAGAGCATCACTGCAAAAGCAGCCTGGTACATTTTAAGTTTGTTGGGAAGGGAGGTTGTTCATCTTGAGGAGTAATGCTGATAAATGTCACTAAATAAAACCACACTCTAGTTCAACTTGTGCAACTTGTGCCTGCCTGTAAAAGGGAGGAGGTAGGACTTGCTTCAGTGACCCCATTCCAGCCCCAGTCACTGGATGAACTGGGTCAGTCTCCTACAGTGTGGAGTCGCAGCACTTTTAGAAGCTGCAGTCTCTTATCTTTCCTCCACACCCACAAACTGTCAGCCCTTTGCTATGGAGCCAGAAAAGTAAGCTGTGTGTTTGTGATGGTGTGGCTGTGAAGAAAGCTCATCAAATGGGAACACAGTGTAACTGACAGGGAAGTACTTTGAATGTCTGGAGCAGCAATTCCCAGAACTGCAGACTGCCCCATTTATCTCTGCAATGTATACTCATGGAGATGTAGTGGTGGTGGTTGAAGTATCAATATTGCTTATTATTTTCTTTTTGATGCAAGAGAAAGGTGGGATATAGATTTGTAAAGAAACTATGACAGCTCACTTTCATGGTTCAGGTTGGAAATGCTCAATAGACGATGCTGGATTTTCTTTCTACTGTAATGAAGTAAAATCGACATGCTTGTATCCTGCTGAGAAGGACACACTGCAGAGATCACACCTATTAATATCTTAAACTTTTCTCTGATTTGTTGTGCATGTCACTCTTTTAACAAACCTTTGGGGAGGAGTATTTTCTGCATACTTTCACTTCAGCCAGGCCTAAATCTGCTAGACTGAACTTCCTTTGACAAAGCCAAGGCAATATGGCTTCAATGTCACCTCATACTTAATTCAGTTCTTGAGAAGAGGACAACTTTTTTTTTTCTCAGTACACTGGAATTGCCTTTATTTAAATGCATACCTGTGCCATGGGAATATTTTATATATAGCACTGGATAAATACAGTAAAGCTTTTGACTAGTAATCATAGTATATGATATAGTATAGTATATATATAATAGTAAAGCTATAGAACAAGCCTGCTTGTTTCTGAAAATAATAGAGAAAATGGGATCATTCATGTTAGTTCAAGTTATTTCTTTTGCTTGTATGATACTCCTTAACCTCAGATACCACTGTTGTCTTGCTGTTGCACTGGCAGTGCTACAGAAGTCAAGTGACAATTCTTGTCCTAGAAAATGACAGAGCCACCTGTGAACCAGTGCTGCAAGGAACAGCTGTGGGTGACACGAGGAGGGATGCAGCTCGGGCGAGGAGGGGACCTGGTACCTGCGCTGTGTGTGTGGTTGTGCCTGTCTTACATAAGGGCAGTGCAGCGCTGCCCGCAGCAGAAAGCCCAGGGACAGCTCAGTGCTGTGGCTGACTGCGCATCATGTGATGCGGGCAGACAGGAGCTACCTTCCATGCCTTGCGCTTAATCAGTCTTTAGCTCGGAGAGGTCATTCAGAGGATGTCATAAATCGCGTCTGCAACTGCTGCAGTCTTGTGACTGCTGGGAACTTAGCTCCAGGGGAAATAATGTTCCCAGTTTTGCTAGTTTTGTATGGTAATTCTGCAGTCTTTAAAGCTGATACCTCTAAAACCTTAAGATTTTACTAATTTTTTAGCAGCAGTCTGCCCTTTTTTTTGTTTTTCTTAATTGCCCTATGGAGACAAAACCTTGAAAGTATCCCTTTTCTAATCACAGAAAATGGGTTTCATCTGCTGGATTTTGAAATAAAACTACTTGAAATCATTAGGTTTTAAAAAATAAATGTCAGAATACATCTCACTGAGATTAAGTGATCTGTGTATGAATTTCATGGTATTTCCTTCCATACATATCTTACTGTTTTGCGAGAACTAGTAGAGATTATTTGCAGATCAAGACTTTTTCCTTTTTTTTTTTTCCAAAGAAGTATAAAAGAATAAGAGGCACTCCTTCTGGCTCAGAAACCACCCCAGGGGCAGATCAATTTGAAAGTACTGCCTGAAATGTCATTTGTAAATTTTTTTTTTTCTTCAGATTAAAATCTTGCTTTAAAACCTGCTACCCTTTGATTACTTAAATAGTCTTGGGCGTCTGAGCTGCAGACTCAGCCCTTCAATGTACAAAAGAAGTCAGTCCAGCTTTTGTAGGGGATTTCAGTGATAAAACAAGGCAAATTCTTCAGAAACAAGCTGGGTGAGAGCACTGCTAGTGTGATAGAGAACTCTCACTTCTAAACTGGGGATTATTATCACTGCTTACACAGGGGAAAAGACTAGTTTCTAGTATTTTTAACAAAGTCCAGTGATGCTAGAACAGGATGTAAAACACCTGCTGACATAGAATAGGCAAGTTCTAATATTTTTTACCTATCCTCACTCGGGGAACCTCCTTGGTCCCTAAAGTTTGCATTACTTTGTCTTTCATGGCTACAGATTTGCTCAGCTTCAGAAATAACCCCAAGTTCTGACACCCAGCTGAAACATGGGAAACTTCACTGGTGTTTAGTGCTGAATTATATTAACGCTAATTAAACCTTGTTAAAATTTCCTCATAAAAACCTCAGCTTCCATTTTAACCCTGCACTAACAGCTATCTGTAATTTGAAGCCATATCAGATTTTCATCATTTTGACCATGTTCCTCATGCCCTCCTTCCTTGTGTGAATTTTCATTAGGTACTATTCATGTGTAATGTTAGGTATTTAATAGCCTGTGTGTAGCTAAGCAAGAATGTAGTATTCACTGTTAATTTTTAGCCCATAAATAATGTTTATTTGTTCGGAATGAGGAGGTGGAGGAAGGAATAGTTTGGTTAACACTTACCTTTTTAATTCTTCTAATTCCAAGGAAATCTGTTTTAATCTATGGCTTTATTAGCTGAAATGATGTCATAATAATGTTCAATAGTTTTGGTAGCCTCTAAATTGAAAAAAGAGGAGAAAAAAACAACTTTAATATGGCTGTAGAAATATACTGCCAGATTTTGAGCATATAACTTGGAACACATACTGGAGAAGTATCTTTGGGGACTTTCGGTTTTTTAAACATGTCTTGCATGTTAATCTTTTTGTGTTATTGTTTGTGAATTATGATGATTGCATGCTGGAATTGTGTTTTGTTTTTTATTCCACTTAGTTGCTTTAAAATTAATAGGAAGGTTTGTTGATGGTTTCTTCTTTTTGTTTGCTTTTTTTTTCATCCTCTTGCAATTCAATACCTACATACTCAGTATCTCACTGGGATAGTAATAACCTGTAGGTACCTGTTAGCACCAGAAATAATGTATCTCTATGCTTGCTGCAATAAATTATAATACTGGATAATGGGTTAGAGTAGAGCAGAAAAATGGAGATAACTTTGAGAACTGACTCAATGTCTGATGTTATCAGAACCTTTTGCATTCAGACATGTTTTGCATTCCATCTATATCACAAGGATAATTGCATTTAAAATAGGAATAGCTTGTAAAAAGCAGTCTGTCTGCTGCGAACAGAAAAGACAGACAAGTAAAAATTATGCAGTGATTTATATCCTTGTCCCGTGTATGCATGTTAACACTAGACATTGTGTTAATCTGGAGAAGGCTGATCTGGAGCCTGCTGGGAAAAGTACCTTCTAGGCCTAGCACCTGGCACTGGGGTTAATAAGCCAGACTTCATGAACACTGAGTTTTGGCACCAGTGTTTTCATTGTGTGTTGCTTGGTAAGGCATCGTATCTTCCCTAAGAATAGTGTCTTAGTCACACACACCTGCTTTTTCTCCCCCCGCTCCTGTTTTACCTTAGGCTCATAGTTTCATCTTTCATGCCATCTCTCTGTGCACTCATTTTGCATCAGATCAAACTAAACTCCTCTGCTTGCAATGAGTCAGTTACTTGGCCAATGTTAAAAGACTGGAAAAAAGATTTGGCAAAACTCATTGTGCTCAGGGCACCTGTAGGAAGCCTGGAATAGGAACCTGAAAAAGGACGAAGTGAACAAAACGTGAAATCAAATCCTTCATCCTACTTCAAAACAAGTCACCATTAAAGTAACCCTTATTGCCCAGACTAATAGAATAGATAACTTCATCTGAGCTGCTTCCCTTCATTCCCTCTCTCTGCCTCTGTTGTTCAGGGACACTTATTGTCCTACCCTTTCCTTCTGTGAAGTTCTCTAATGTGCTTGTTTTATCTGCCTTCTGTCAGGTGAGACTTCTCACACATTTCATTAGGCCAGCGTGTCCCCATCACACTCCTAGTTCATTACAGACCATGAAGAATGAAACATCTTACTTGAAAATTTTTGCAAAGCAAATTCTCTGGCTTCTAGCTGTAGTTTCAGTGATGGTGAACGGTTGAAGACTTGCCATTTGGAAAACTGTTCTCTGCAATCTTTTGTGTCTTCTTTTGTGTTGGGGATAAAATAAATTTAGTCACTTAAAAAAGCTGACAAAGCAAAAGGGATTTCCTAAACTCAGTGGGGATCTTTTTGAACAGCCACATCAACATCCTGCGCTTGTGAGATCTTATCCAGTTTAGATCTTTCCTTCAGCTTGATCAGACAGTCATCTTTTGTTGTTTCCTCTGCCACATCCGTGCTCTGCCTTACCTGCCAAGTTTTTAAGAACATTGTTGGTGATAGCATCCAGTCTTGATTTGGAAAAGTTGCTCATTTTAACAGACTTACAGCATCTGAGCAAAGTCTTCCTTCTGACTGTGAAGCTATGAGGAGAGACCTGTCTCTGCACTGTATTTGGAAAGAATTCTTCACCCTTCTCCTGACCACAGTGGTAGCTTTTCTTCATGAAATCATTGACTCAGATACCCAAGTGATTTACTACCAGAAGAAGCTTTAATAGATAAATATTCTTGGGGTTATATGCTTTGGTGGGGTTGGGTTTTTTTTGTTGTTTTGGTTAGTTGGTTGAGTGGTTGTTTTTTTGGTGGGTTTGGGTTTATGTTTGCTTGGTTTTGGGTTTTGTTTTTTAACATTTGATAAAGAAGTTATCTGCTATGCAAGACAAGCTGGAATTCAGGTCTCTCATTTTTCCTGTTACCCTGCTTGGTAACCCTGCCCATTGCTTAAGTGGAAACTGTATGGTTCACCCACCTTTGAACTGGATTTTTGGATTGCAGTCCCAAGTTTTCAGTAGACCTAAGTTGATTTTTCATCTGTCGTAGCAGTTTCTTAGTACTGGTGTGGATTGGTGGGTACACATAAGCAGCACTTAAATATTTTACTTTGTTTTACTCCTGAGCAAACAAAAACGATAAAAGATATGCATGTGGGTATCGCATACTTCTGTTCTTTCTTGCCTGCTTCTGTAACTTTCCTTCGTCCCAGCTCTGTCTCCATCTTCCTGTAAGAAACGATCCTCTCTAAATGCAGCAGACTGTCAGCAGTACATGCTGGTTGCCTCTGGCCATTTAATCAACCACTCCTCCTTTTGTAGCATACTTGTGGTGTAAGATCTTTTTTGATGGTAAACTCAGTCCTGAGAAGTGTAAATCATTCTTACTGATGGAGCCAAGGAGGATGTATTCCCCAAGTGATCCTTTCTTTACCCTATTTCCTAAGGTATCTTGTTTGCTGCTGCTTTGTTTCTTGTGGGTTTGCCCCTTTACATGCTGCTTTTAACTCCTGACATTTAAGATTAACACTCGATAACCTGAGAGGTCGTGTAATACTGATGAAAAACCAGGAAACCAGCCTGAAGGCAGCTTCCTTATTCCATGTGCTGCAATGAGCAATTTTGTTTCAGGCAGCATGTCCTAGGATATACCATTCATGGTGGGGTTTCACCTGGGGCACAAGTTCATTATGGCTGCATTCAAGACGTTTTCACCCAATCACCTCCTGAGAAGAAAATATTTAGAAGTATCCCAGAAGCAATGTTTCTGACAGGGGCAGGGTAAGCCTTGGGACAAAATACAGCATGCCAAGGAAGACTCTTCCAGAACAAGGTGCCCCATTGGTCATTCAAAAAACAAATATAAGTCAGTTCAGTTGGAGTGGGTACTTAGTACAAGATGGGTAAGGCTGGCAGAAAGTCTTTTGATATCATGTTCTAGAGGACAAGACTGTTTATTTGTGGTTCTTTTATGAACAGGTGCAGTCTAGTCGTACCTAGACTAAAATCTGACAATTTAAAGACATGGTAGTTACAAATGTGCTAAATGGAACTTATCTTTAGAAGTCAGTGCAACAGGAGAAAATTATTTAGCTACCTTGAGATTATTTAATGTCCAAAGGCATCTTAAACTGCAAGCAGACTGATTTAACAGACGGTGGAAAGACTTAAGCAGTAGTTTTAGAGTCAATCAGATAATTGTATTGAGAGCAAATCTTGAATTACTGTGGAAAGGCATAGTCACTGGCAATAAATCTCAAGATGGGAGGACAAGACATTTCATGGCCAGTTGGGCTAACAGAATTTATCTAGTATGAATACCTATTTCACCCCAACACTTTCTGCTGGAAGTGTAAATATGGACTGAGAAAGCTGGTACACTGATAACAATACCACAGGAATGACTGTGGCTGCTGATGCTTGGAAGTGAGGAGCTTTCTTTTTCTGACTGTTTGGCCTTTTTTGTAAAGCCTAGCTTTTCACTGGGAGCCCTGAGGTACAAACTTGACTTAGTCTGTGAGCAAGATACCTTAATTGGACATTGTATTAAGCTGGTGTTATTTATACTTGGGATTTAATTTTTTTTTTTTCAGAACCATAACTTGTATTGACACTCTGTATCATATAGCTCCAGCTGGGTTTCCCTTGTGGTCGCTGAAGCTAAATCTCTCTACAAAAGAAATCAGTGTTCCTCAGTGTGCAAATGCTTCTGCCTTCTGTCTTAATTAACTACCTGGATACAATTCTATTTAGGTAAACTATGACTACACAGCTCAGCCTTTTTTACTCCAGCTCTCTAAAATGTGTTTCTATCACTACTATTTCAGTTTTTATCTTTATCTAGCCAGAAGTATTTTTTCTCTACCACAGACCCAATTGTTATCTGTCTGAACAGGAAGTACCTAGCTATTTCTCAGAATTTACTAAGCTCAGAATGTCCCACAAAAATTTAAATCCAGTTCTTCAAATGTGGGTTAGGTAAGAAACAATGAAATTTCTGCAGCCACATCCTTCCATCTCATCTTGATGTTGCTGCACAAGTATTGCCACTTAGGCCTAATTCTGCAAATATTTTTCTGTGTGACTTCCCCTTTGTTTTGTGTGCTCCCTCCCCTTTACTTTTGTGTTTTAAGAAGAGGGAGCACCAAAGATTGTAGACAATGTTTGTGCAGGAAGTCTTTCATGATGGATATCTGTTTGTACATAGCTGTCTCAGTCCTGGACCAACACTGAGCAACGTGAGAGGGGTGGGGAAAACAAAGATAATGCTTGGACTTTGAGTAGGGAATCGTAATGGGCTGCCATGTTGCAAGGGGTGAAGAGTGAGATGCTGAACAACGTCACCACACACCCCAACCCAGCAATTCATCAAGCACTTTGTCAGTATTTGATGAAGTGATACATTTATGGTAGCTTGTTAGCTTGCTTTGGAGAGGTTTCGTTTTTGTATATCGTGGCTGGGAAGGTATTTGTGGATCGCTTAAGTTCTAGGTATTACCATGAGTCATGCATTCAGTGGTGTTTGGGGTTATTGTATGCACAAAAGGTTACCGCCTATGCTTGTTTGCTTAGCACAAGGGTACTGTTTTTTTTCAGCAGCATAAAAGGGAATTTGGATTTAAGTAATTCAGGGGAATTTGGATTTAAATTATTCACCTGCTCAACTTTGTGGTGTTGTGAATCCTGAAAACTGCTTAGCTATGGTACAAGTTAAAACATTGGATGTTAAATATCTTCCCTTTTACATCTGATACAGAGGAGGAGGTGGCTTATATAAGAGCAAAAAATATTTCTAGTTAGGAACCTACTGCTTCTTCAGAAGGTGTGTTCTCTGCTGAGGGTAGTGAAGTTCCACTTCTGGCTGTGAAGGAGCAATCTTCATAGGTGAACTAAGCATAATGGCTTCCGCTCTGCCTTGCTCAATCTGCTGACTGACCCTGTAGCTGTGAAAGCTGAGTGGCAAAATAAGCATCTGCAGTGATAACTGAATGATGTTCCTCTTTCTGTTGAGAGTTCTGAGCACTTAAGAATCACCTCTCCTTTAGAGCATCTTTCTGCCTCAACTTCTGAGCAGCAGTGGATGGTTGACCTGGTCATCCAAGAATGATCCCTAGAGTATCAAGAGTATTCCTCTTGTGGCAGCCAGAATACTGACAAACACCTGTAATGTTGAAGGAACTGCTGGCTCTCCTAGTGCTTAGGATGGACTGGGAAAGACAGGTTTTGCTTGCACTCAATGCCAGTTTGCAAAGATAATCACTGAGCTATGAGAGAAGCACATCCTGTGCCTAATGGTTTTCCTTCCATTCTAATGTCTACTTTTCCTAAAGACATTAGCCCCATATAAGAAGGCTGTCCATATAATTTCTATCAGTTAAAAAGTATTTCGGTCTTCCTCCTTTCTCCAATGCCTGCTTTGCAACAGAAAATTAAGTGAGATGATGGAGGGCAGGAGGAATGGTAGAAAATACGGAGAGAACACATTTTAGGGAAAATGAATGTGAAGAGGAGGAAAGTGTAGTAAGAAACAGCCAGAAAAAAATGAAGAGGGAGAAAAACAGATGTGACAGAAGCCATAAAGATTTAGTAAATCAAATCAGTAACATTTAATAAGTGTGTAATCACATACACACTTGCTTCCTGGCTGCCAAATAGTAAGGTACCTGTGAAAACGTGTAGGTCTTCCTTGACTCCTTGTGATATCAGCAAAGGTGACAGCAGTAAGAATGTAGAATAAATTCTGCAATATGGATGAATTCATGTTCTACATGTGAACAAATATATTGGTTTCTGGATGTCTAGAGCTCTACATACTCCATTTAAAAACAAGCAGAGACAGTCTCTAGTACTTATTTTTTTGTCACCAGCTTCAAAGTTGAATGAATGTGTAACAGATACAGGGTAATACCTACTATTTAATGAAGTTTCATCAATATTTTTTAATGGCTGTTGTTTTACCAGTTTTAGTGCCAATACTGTTCAAAAGCTATGTTTCAATTAAGTTTCAGTTGTGTTCCTGAAAGGGTTGACCTGTGATGGCATCTTCCATGGACATTTAAGGTTTTAAATTTTAGAAAAAATACAGACATTTTGAAAAGCTGTCATACAGAATTGGGTCAAGGTGTTTCTAACCTGGTGTTCTGTCTCCAGTGAGTGCCCAGAGAGAAGTAAAATACCGCAGCTATAAAGTGATAGCTCCCAAAATAAATTGACATCTCCATGATTTGTGACTTCAGGTTTCTTGAGCCTAGGGCTGTATCTGCCTATGTTTTAAAAGGAAAAACAAAACGCACCAGCACAGATTTTAATTACCTTCTCTAGAAGGTATGCAGTGCATATGCTTTTGCAGTCCTCAGTTTAAAGACACTTTAATTACAGATATTGCCTGTAATCCTCATCATGGCTGAGTTAGTGGCTTCCGTAATTATTGGATGTATTTTCAAAAGTTCTAGAAAAAGTTTTTGATTGGTAAAGTATGTGCAAAATTGCCAGAATGCTTGCTTTATAATCTGCTACTATCTATTTTGCTCTAAATACAGAAATGGAGTAGAGTTTCTTTTCCAGTAAAGACAAAAGCAGAAGTTTAGAAAGAAAAATTACTGACAGCCCAAAGTTAAAACAGTAGTAACCAGGGATAGAGGAGAAGAGGAAGAAGTACTTGAGCAGACTCAGGAGCTCTATCAAGCTCCTTGCTCTTTTGCAAGATTTCATCTTTGACACCAGTCTTTGGCTAGTGAATACTTGTTCAAGTAGCTGGGAAGGTGGAGGAGTGTTTACCTCCTGTTAGGTGCAGTGCATGTAGATGTGGGGGTGTGGTATTTGTGTATGTTCCCACATGTGGGTGAAATGGAAAAATGTGGCTTGTTTCCTCTTCTCAGTTCCATTTAGGTAATACACTGATATAAATGTTTTAATCATAACTTCGATGAGGCTTTAAGCTGCTTTACTCTTTCTTTTGGTTTTTGTGTTTTGTTGTTTGATTTTTTAAGGGAAAAATTATAAAATAAAATGTATCTGCTGAATCACTCTGCAGGAAAAGATGTAAACAAAGAACCTTTTGAGACTGCAGTGGTTCTGTGAAAAATGATATACAGATTTTTCTGTAACAGATATGTTTAAAAGTTGTTGTTATATGGCCCTTAAACTGACTTCCATCTGATACAAACCAGTGTTGGTGTAAGAGTGTGCTGTATAAAACAAGTACAGAACAAATGCTGACTGGATCCAGGTCTAACAGGATTATTCAATCCTTTTTCTTTATCTGAGATTGATCCAAATCACCTAAAATAGTCAAAAGGTAGTCATGTCCAAGGTGTCCTAAGTCCATAAAGGATTGGTTTTGTTGTCATCATTTTATGTGTGTAATTAATTATGAGCTTAATTATATGGGTTTGGAGTATGTTAATGTGCAAGTTACACATGGGCATTCATAGCAGGTTTTTTTTGTACTCATACCTTCAGTGTTTATGCACAAGAGCCTTAGGGAGGATTCATGGGGTTTACACAGGCAGGGAATGCTGATTCCTCATTATTCCAGGGGAAGAGGAGCATTGAGACCTGTTAACATAACCTCTTCTGCAGGGATGGCAAAACTGCACCGTATTTCTGAGGTCCAGTCTGTGCCAGCTGTCATTTGCACCAGCTCCCTCTGGCATGACTGGGCAAAGCCTGGTGGCTCATCCCAGTTGGAAAGCCTGGGGTGAAGCCAGGGAAGGCGGCAAGCTGTTTGCCAGGGACTTGTGCAGTAGGGCCAGTACTGGCAGGAGGGAGAGTGCAGGAATACTGGAGGGAAAATAAAAGGAGTGTCAGACACTTAGACCAGCGCTGGTGGGAGATACAAATGTTTAAATTGGCATCATGCCCTAATGTTAGCCGAAAGGTGCAGAACCTTGTTAAATTGCTCAGTGGGAGTTCAGACCCAAGCATTGTGCAGTCTGGGGTGTGCAGGATAAGCCAGACATGTACAATAGAGAACAATGGGAAAGCTGTTCACAGGAATGGTTTCTTTTATAAACTGTATTTTTATCGGACATCTTTTTAATTTCTGTTTTCAAAGCTTGACTAAATGCTTCCCTCTCAAGAATGCTTGAGGGAGTGAGACTGGGGATTTAATTCCTTAGAGATATCTTAGTCCCATTTTGGTTTGGGTAGCAGCTGATAAATGGACTCTATGGAAAAAGTTACTTTTATTGAGTATGCTCTGTGTGTATGATACATGCTTGAATTATTAATGGTGCTGCTTCCTACAACCTAACTGTGAGAAGAGAATGGCTCACAGGAATTCTTGTAAAGCTGTGCAAAGAGGTGGTCTAGGAGGATGAAGTCTGACAGCATCAGACAAATACTGATATCTCTGTAGCCAGACAATATCTGGAGAGTATTTGCCTCCTGGTGTCAGATATTAGAACACCTTTGTATTAAAAAAAAACCCAAACAGCCAAAAACAAAAATCCAACCTCAAGGAAGTATTTATCCTTAGCACCCTCTTCTGGGAAAGTTGACAGGTAAGAGTTCTTAAAATCTTTCTTATTGTTTTAAATTATCTTGTCTCCTCAGTATCTCTAATGTTCTGAGAAGCTTACAGCTTCTGATTGAACAGCAGCTTACTGTGCGTAAAATACATTTTAAAATTTTCTTTATTGTGGTGGATGTATATTGTTTATTATTTTGTTTTGAATATTTTTCTTTATAATAGTTCACTTCACACTAGATATTTTCCACATCTCCATGAAGGTGCTACACACATGGCATTATACAGTATTTTTAGCATAACCAGTTACGCTAAACGACTCCATAATAGTGGAGACTGAAATAAGCACTGCTTTAGAAACCCAAGCACCTGCAAGACAGCTGGCTGTCATTTAATGGAAACAATGTAGACCTAATTTCCTTTTACTTTCTTGCTGCCAGGGTACCTTTCTAGTTGTCTGTCATTCTCTGTGTTTGGAATGCCAGTGATGATGGAGCCACAGGAGAGAACAGCATAGAGCTGCTGGTTTCTCAGTCATAGCTGCAAAAGGTACTCTCCATAAGCAATCACTTGAGGTGCCTTTGGGCAAAGAAGGGGAAGCTTTTCCCATGAAACCGTGGAAACTTTGAACACATGGACTTTACTTTGCCAAGTGTGCACCTTTCTGATCTGCCAGTTTGGCTGCTACGTGGTCTCTTGTTGGAAGTGCCCTGTGGACTGTGTGAGGTTGTGTCTAACAGAGACTTCTAATCTGCAGCTGGCAAACAGGGCCTTATGTGATCTTCTGTTTTGTTTCGTGCTAAGACTGAATTCTGCATCCCACATTCTGGCTGAGAGAAGTGTCCAAGAGAGAAGGTTTTTATTAAAAATAATACGCTTTCCCAGAAACTTCTTAATGAAAGCCAACTCTTTTGCATTCCTAGTAATCTACTTTTTCCTCCTTTGTTCTGGGACTTGGTAATGCTGTAAAAAATTCAGTGTCTCCAGGAGTCATTGGAGCCATACAGCAATGATCTTTCCTTTGTGGAAATCTCACATTCCTACAGTTAACAGTTTCATACTTTACACTGAGAAAAAGGTGGATGGGATGTAGAACATGCTAGTGTGGTGAGAAGAGGTTGAAGGTATGAAATATGAGTTACCAGCAAGGCTGGTCAAAGAAAGCCAGATGTATAGAAGAGAGATGGGTAAGTAGGAGAGTAGAAAAATCAAATGACAGGTACAGGCTAAGTGTTTAGAAGCTAGGAAGAACTTTACCTAGTTACTTACCTACAGTGTCTTGTCAGAGAAATGTTATGTGCAGGCTTGAACTTAACCTCCATGTTGAAGACTGAACATGGGTTCTCATCATGAATCTTCAGTCAGTTGGTATGTCACTGATCCTTACCTTTCTGCAGAACAAAAAATACCTTCTTCTGTATCTGTCCTTGATGTTCTGAATAAAGAAAATTTTGCTTGTAGTAGTCTGATTCTTAACCATTTCGCTTTGTGCTCTTTCCTCAGAGGATGTGCTGAGTAAAGATGCTGGGGAGTGTGCAATATGCCTGGAAGAGCTGCAGCAAGGAGATACTATAGCACGGCTGCCTTGCCTCTGCATATATCATAAAGGGCAAGTATTCCTTAGGATGCATATAAAATTTCAGAAGGTTGCATTTGTGGGGTAACTCTTATTAAGGGGTGCTTAAAGAAGTGCTTAAACTTAGTTGCTTTTTGTACTTAAAAAGAGCAAAGAAACAGCAATAGCAACCTTAAAGATGTTTTTTAAATTACATATTTCTGTATCTCTACCAAATGTATTTGAAGTTAATTTTCCCTGCTACAAGCTTCTCATTCTTGGAAAATCACCTGGATGGGGAAGGAATGTGTATCACGGCTGAGGAGCTTAGGTCATGTGGGCTTAAGTTTTGTCAAATGCTCATAGAGTTGGGCAAGGAGAGGGGAGAATGGTTTTTTAACCTGTTTCTTATTTTTTTTTAATAAGTGTCTGTACTTTACAGAAAGTAAAATGTCAATTAATTATATAAGCAAGATAATCATGTTAGTAGTGAATTAACCTGTGTATAAAATCTCTAATTTGTAAAATGCTTCCTTAGAAAATTTTAACACTTAAGAAATTCTGGCTTTCAACAGTGTTTAATACCCAAATATTACTGTGGTTTGGGGTTATTAATTTTTCCATTGAGGTGTGTATGTGCATATGCTGCTTTGTATAATATAAAATTCTACTTGTCATTGAAACTGAGAAACCAATTTATACTCATATCCTACTGCTAAATGTTACTGGTATTCATGTTAATTTTTTTCATTTTTTGTCTTGTATCCACAGGTGCATAGATGAATGGTTTGAAGTAAATAGATCTTGCCCTGAGCATCCATCAGATTAAGACAAGATTCATATTTTTAGGTAACGTTTATTTATGTTCCAAGAATAAATATCTTGATTATCTGAAATAACTGTACTTTTAAATTGTGAATTTACTGCTGTGTCTCAGAACTTTATTCAGTAAGGATTGATGCATATTGCAATATGGGCAGAAGGTTTCTACATCCTTACATGGAATGGGCTTTCCAGTTTTAGTACTGGAAAGTGGCAAGTCAGTGTCAAGAAACCTTTAGCACTAACTTTCTAAGAGTATTTTTCTATAGAAATGAAACAAAATTAAAATAATACAATTGTGTAATTTTGGATTGTTCCGTTACTACTGGTATATGTTTCTGACAGAAGGCTTTTGGAATCATATGAAAAGGTTGAAGCTAGGTATTTTCAAAACTGCTTTAATGTTAATGCTTCTAGAATGTTTAAAGCATATAAATAAATAAATGTTGATGTGTTTATTTCCATTCCATTTCACAGAAGTTCACATTTTTCCAGCTTATGTTTTGTGTTAATGATTGCAGGTCTGCAGTCTGTGTTAAAAAGTTTAAAGGATAGTTTTATTCTTTAGTTGACTAACTCAGAAACTTTATCTTACATTAAACAATTGTCCCTAAGCATTGCAAAGCACACCAACAATCATCATAATTCTTAGAGAAAGAGATATCTGATACTCTGGTAGCTGAGAGTTTGGTTTTGTTGTTCTGAGGGAAATTTAAAAAAAAATCTGAAGTATTCATGACTAGCATTTATTTGTGCATTTATTTCATGTTGCTTCATGTGTCTGTGTTGTAGGGGTACCAAGGAAAACCTCAAGGAAGATATCCTGCTACGGAGATAATTGTTTTAACCTCAGGGCAGTGTTAGCCAAATTAATAAACAAACACATTTCATATATTGCCCCCGATCTCTGGTTGTGGCAGAAGGCTGCATGCTGTTTGTGAACACCTCTGTCTCTGTACATGCTCATGGCTGTCCAGTCTCGTGTTAAATTCTATTTGCTTTTTCCACAGCAGGGATAGTGATAACTTAGGAAAAAAGGGAAAGGAAAACTCAGTGGCTGTGCTCCTGCTGTTAGAGTGGTTTCTGTACTGAAATAATGGTGTTTTGTCTTCTGCTTTTCCAACAGCTGCTTCCACTGATCAGAAAACATAGAAGATGTGAGGTTCCCTTGCTGAACACAGCGTGCCTGGCTTGAGACTTAGTTCTTTGTGGCTGAAAAAGGCAAAGATGGACAGTGACATGGACAAAGCATTGCAGACACTGTTACTTGCCAGTAGTGCTCGGTATACCAAACACTCATGCAAAGGACACACAGGGATTTTGAAAATGCTGCACATCCTGTAACAATCTACTCCCCAGAGACATTGCTGACACTATTTTGTATCGAAGGCCAAAGTTCCTAATTTCAGCCTAACTTCTGGTTCTGTGAAGAAGCGAGTTATTGGACATGTTTCCTACTGCCTCCAGTGGAAGCAGAGACGTTCGATACGTGCTATCTGAGACCCTTGCAGGGGGATGGCCCCAAATTTGAGTGGGAACATTTTCACCTTCTCCTTGGCTGAAGAACAGTAAATGGCAAAATAAATAAAATCTAACAGTGTGACCTTAATTTACTGAATTCACACCCTGTTTTATGTTCTTCACTTTTTTCAAGAACAGAAAACATAAACTGCTCTGCGTAGGAATACTGTATTTCAAAGTTTTGTAACTAAACCTTTGTCACAATGCAGTCCAAAGAGTAAAACCAAGACAGGTAACTAATTTATATTGATCAAGCTGTAGAGATTGTTGAAATCTGCACATTGTATTGCTATTTAAGTAACTAAAATGTCTCTTTTACTGCTTATGAGTCAAAACGACAGAAAGAAATGCAGCAAAGCAAAATCTTACAGCTATGCAACTTTTTTTAAAATAGGAAAAAGAAAAGAATTACCAATTTTAAGTGCTGCCAGTTAAAGTAATTTGTTTAACGGGTATTTTTTTAAAGATGTTTCAGGTAATTATTTTATTCTACTACTCTCATCTCCAGGCTGCCTCCTGAGGTGTAAATGAATAACTGCAAATGTGGGCACAGTGAAGTTTTTATGGGCATGGGTGAGATAACATCGAGGTGGGATTTGTGTTTATTTCTCAAACATGTTCATGTTTCCTTGTTTGAATGGTTTTTTTGGTGGCAGGATCTGTTGTACTTTGTGTCTAAGCCCTTGGTGTCTTCATGTGGAGACCAGCATTTGACAGTGTAGGTTTTTGTTCAGTTTGGTGTTTTTTGGTGTTTTTTTTTGTTTGTTTTTTTGTGTTTTTTTTTTTTTGTTTGGTTGGTTTTTTTTGTTTGGTTTTTTTTTTGTTTTTATTTTTTTTTTTGTTTTTTGGGGGTTTTTTTTTGTTTTGTTTTGTTTTTGTTTGTTTGTTTGTTTCTTGGTTTTTTTTTAATGCATCTGCATTTGTTTAATTTATTATTATTTTACTGTATTATATTAGTATACCAGAGCTCCACAGAACACAGGATGTCTCTGGGTGGGTACACTGAGTAAAACTGTGGATCTGTATTAGTTCCCTCAAAGTATCACAGTTAAAATAAATAATTTTTTAAAAAAAGACAATAAACTGGAACTGATATCAGGGTTTAGAAGCATACTTTTTATATCAAGAATTAATTGTAGTCGTTTCTGAATTTTACAACACAGGGAAGAGTTAATGAATATTTATTAGCTACAGTATTCTTAGTGAGTTTCAATAGTTAAGTTGCACAACACTTCAGACATTTTTCTTATACATAAATAATTCTGGTTGGTGGTTTTTTGGGGATTTTTTGGTGGGGTTTTTTTTGGGTTTTTTTTGGGGGGGGGGTTGTTTTTGTTAAAGTACACATTTATCTCTGTTGCTGCTGTGATTTATATCAAAAAGGGCAAAGAACAGGAGCAACTGCTGCTATTTGGAGAACAAGTGCAGTGCATGTTCCTAAACTTTCCCATCTGGCTTGAAGAGCAGTTCTTCCCTAGATAACATTTTCTCCTGAATGTTGCGCTGTCAAATGCCTTTGTTACGCTGCAAATCTAAAGGAGTCCAGACTAGATAATTGTTGTAATTGCCAGTGCAGTTTCTACACTTTTGAGCTTGCATCACTGGTTTCAGCTGAACCTGTAAGCTGTGGGGCCCTGTTGAGTTCTCTTTTTCAGTGGGAGCAGAATCATTTTGTCAGATGTTTGATTCTGTAGTCACATCAAATGTACAGTCATCCCCTGTACAGTCCTTTTTCAATGAGAATATTTGTGTTGCCTTGTATTATCTTAGGGGAGGGAGGGAGGGGATGAGGAATTACAGCACCTGTAATACTCAAATAGTGGTGTTGCCTGCAGGCCCATTTTCCCAATGTTTTAAACTCCTGATATCTTCTGAAAATAAAACTTTTCCATTTGCATTGATTTAATGTTTACTGTTGGCTTCATGCCTACAGAAACTCACCTGTAGTCATGTAAAGGGGGTAAGTCAGTGTTTTGATGTTCTGTGCTCTGAGGTCATATAGAGTCTTTGGCTTGAGGGTTAAGTAGGTAAATACAACAAACATAAATCTGTTTACAACTTGAGCTCAGTTTTGGTAGTTCCTACTTCTAGTTCACGTACTGTTTCCTCAAAAACCTTCATGTTCCATATTCAGATGGAAGTAGCTGATTTAAAGACCCAGCAGTTAGGACTGTTGTGCCACGTTTAGGAACAGTGTTGGAAAAGCAGGTCACTAGCCATCGCACTGGTGATGCTTTTGCAGGCAAGAGTCCATTGCTGCTTCCATCAGTACAGTAGAGCAGCAATTCCGTGGATTATTTGAGGAACTGATACAAGGTCAGCCTTAGTTTGATGTTCTTGGTGTCCATAAATCTCTTCTGAAAGACTATGGGAGGTTTTCTTGTGTCGAAACCTGTAGCATAGACCAAGCCTGGAATGACCCTGGAAGCATGAGAGCGATGCTTGGGTTTGAAAGCACCTGTGGAAACTCACCTAGGTAAGCTTTCTGTCACCATCAGCTGCTGATGACCATGCTGTAGGCACAGCTCTAGTCACAGACAACACCTTCATTTTGAAAATGTTCTCACAGGGGTGTCAACTCACTGTGCTTCAGAAGGGAAAAATAAACACCAAACAAGTCCTGTGTCTCAAACAAGGAACACCACACTTGTCCACAAGAAGCAATAACTTCAATTTTGGTGCGATCTGTATGCTTCTTTGCCTGTAAATATCTTGAGATTGCCAATTCTGTGCTGTTTCAGAGTATTTTCTCTCATCTGGCCTATATCTTCCCTAAGTATGTAAAGGTGTGAAATAATTCCCATACTCAGGTCTGCCATAAACATGCTGCTTGCCAGCAGGGGAAGAATAGATTTGATACTGTCTTGAAATGTGTGATTTTTCTGAACTTGTAACATACCCATGTCTCTTCAGTAGCGACTCGTGTTTTGAAGTTCATAGTGGAGGTGGATGTGAGTTGGATTGTATATAAGCATACCCTGTACAATAACAAGGGAGTCAAGACTGCTGTCAGCACAGGGCACCCTATGTCCTGTCTCTTATAAGTCAGTGTATCTGTAATAATGCTTCCCTTTGGCAGGAGGTAGCTCATTTTCTTTCAGTGTGTACATTCAGCAGTGAGTTGAGTGGGATGTAAAAGCAAAAATACGAAGCACACCACGAATTATCAGTATTTTATTTTTGGGAGGGATAAAGCCAAAAACAGATGGTCTTATTTGTAGTCAGGTTAGCTGTCATAATCAAGGGTAAGTGTACTGGAATATTTTGGAATGGAGAACATGTAGGCGATGTACAAAAATATGGGTGGATACTTGTGACCTTGGTTTTTTCCCTGCTTCCCCCCTTATCTTTTAAAGGGAGTTTATGACTGAATCCTAAGATTTATACATTTATCCTACTTGTTAATTTTAGGAGCACTAGGTTTTTAATTAAGCCTTGTTGAAAGGCTGGAGAGGTGGTAAAACAGACTCCCAGGAGACTGAAATCTCAGCAAATACGGGAAAGATAATTTTTATTCAGAAATGTGGATCTTTGGTGTTTCTGGAGGGATATGTCTAATACGCGAGATGTGCTTAAGAACGCTTTGAGTGCGCTGCCTTTTCTATGTGAGGGCTTTATAAAATTGCTCCATTTTCTTCAGTGTTCCACCAAAAGCAAGGAACTTGGCACTTGAGTGTTACTATTCTCTCTTTGTAAATGGGGGCAAAACATGTTGGTTTTGATACAGGCAGTGATCTCTCTGAGTTTCTGTGGCTTTTAGCCACTTTCCTGTATTGAAAGAGTATTTGTGTGCAAATTTGGTACTAATTCTGCTGTGCAGTTGGGAGTTTCCTGCTGAGAGACTGCCACACGCCTGGGAGTGCAGCAGTGCTATTATGAGATCTTCCAGCTCACCTTTGCCAGTAGAGGAATATCTCTTTTTTTTGATGAGTGCTATATTTGATGATACACTTTCTACCCTTCCAAGCTTCAAAGTCATTTTAGTATCAATTTCTTCTCTGTCTAGCTGAAGACAAGATACATGTTAGGCCATATTCCCATATGAATAGGCTTTCCATTGGCATCAGCAAAAGTGATGTAAGAGGTTGTAACTGTAGGAGAAGGTTTGTTACAGGTTTCCTACAATCCAGCCAAATGTGTTTTTTTTTCATGCAGCTCTTACCACTTTTTGTCGTTCAAAACACTCTGTGTGAAAAATTCACAACAGAACTATGTCCAGGATTTGTTTCCTGAATGGAAAATTTGTGATGTTTCTGTTTCTCCACATAAGTTAACCTGCTTCTAATATCAAGTTGGAGATGTTTTAGTCTGTTGGGGGTTAAAAAAAACCACCCCAGTCCATACTCTTAAATTACATTTGGTTATCTTACTCTGCAGTGGTAGGCTGGCTTCCCAAGCTGCTTGTGTTCTGTAAAGTCATGTCTCAATTAGTACATCAGAGCTGATGATGGGATAAGCTGTAAAATGACCTCACTGTGGGGCATTATTAGTTGTTGGACATTTGGTCAGGTAAACCACCATAGCAATATCCTGCACCTAAAAAAGGCTGGACTTGGTTCTGTCTTGGATCTAATAAGTTGCCAATGTACAAGGAGTAGAAGGCAGCCAGCCCACTCACTGATCTTTCTGGCAGCTTTTAATCTGTGTGTGTTTGTTTGAGAGACTTTTGCCCTTGGGTGTGCTTTGGCAAAGATTTTGCAACGATAAATAGGATTTGCTCGAATTTTGGCAGAGTTTCAAGTGTAAGTAACCCAACGTTGCAAGAACATAATCTGTTGCTGAATCCTGTTCCTCCTGTTTTCCCTGAAATCTGTCCCTTTTAATGCTGGTATATTTCATAGTAAACACTTCGCAACATGACTGGTCACAGGCTCTCAAGGTGTGAAATTCTAACAGGAAGAGAAATCAAAGCTTGATTCTGTGCTCTTGTATATATTAAGATGAAGATGGAATTCATTACCATCCAGTGAAAAATTCCCCCCTAGCTGATATTGCCAAAGCACTGTAACTTTGAAGGAAGAAGGGAGGTGGCTTAGCTGTAGAGGGGATGCTTTAATGAACTGTGTAAAAACTACTTGTAACAAATTTTAAGAGCTGTAGTGTGGCACTGAGTGAGTGGTGATCCAACGTTAACCTCTATCCCTTGACTACAAATCTCATTCTGGCTCTTCCTACCCTTTGGCAGATATCTGCTGGTAGGGAGCGGAGTGTGGACTCCCTTTTTTTATATGCCTCTTCCTACAGAGCTAACCTTGGCCACAGTGAGTTAGAGGGAAGCCCATGCTAGCCTCTGAAATGCCACCTGTGTGTGCAGGGGTAATGGAAAAGATACCTTCCTTCGTTACCCGGAGCAGAAATCGGAATGTAATTTGCAATGTCTAATATAAATGTAAAACATATTTGTTTTGTTGTTTTGTTTGTTTTTTTAATTGAGCAGTATGATTGCAAGTTGAGTTAAGTTGTTCTAAGGTACTCTTTTCAGTGGTTTGCCAGTACATAATCACGAATGAAAATATTTTTTTATTGATTTTTAGGTTGTATGTTTAACATTCCATTCATGTAAAATATGTACAAATACATGTAATAAATCTTTTGAAGCACAGTTTTCCTCACACTTCCGGGTGTTTTTTTTTTTTTTTTTTTAGTTATTGGTGAAAAAGATTGCTGTGGCACAGAGCTTCTGTGTGTCTCTGCTGCAGTCTGAGCTGGAGCAGAGGAGGGAAAAGCAGTGCACGGTTTAGAGTCACAGCCAGAAAAGCAGCTTGGCATCTCACCTGTCTGCAGTCCTGCAGGAGTCCCTCTCACTCTTCACCTGCCCCACAAGCAGTGAAGTGACAGGCTTGTATCTGTCTGGCCAGGGAAGGTCTCAGCAGATGACAGCTGATTAAGCTGCTGTTTTGTGGGGGTGGCTGGAGGCTGGAGGTGAGAAGTCTCTGGTTAATGCATCCTTTGTAGATCTTCAGCAGACATGATGGCCTTCAAGGTTAGCCTAGGTTAGAGCTGCCAGGTCAGGAGGTAAGGAAACTCATGGGTGACTTCAAAAGGAAAAAGGAATATGAGGTGAAGATGGTAGCAAACAGTCCTTTCTCATCACCTGGAGTTTGGGAACCTCCATCAGAGGATCAAGGTAACTTAATAGCTGCTCTTTCATTCAGTTTCCTCAAACCCAAATACCACTTTAGCTTCCTCCCAAAACATTTCATGGTTGCCTCTTTAAAACTGTCTCCCTCACGGCATTCCTGTGCCTGGGCAGGGCATGGATTTCTTTGTCCCTGATGGTTACTAGCACACTTGTCTGTCCCTAAAGAGCTGGAAGGAGGCTACTATAACAGGCTCCTGCAGAGACATGTTGCTGGAGGAGGGAATTTCTGCCCAGAGCCACTGAGGGTATTAAATTGTTCTCCAGTGGAGCATCCTGGCAAGGGCAGAGCACTGTGATGCCAACTGCCTAGAAACTTTCTCCTGGGGCAGTGGCTGCAGCTCTGCAAGTCATGTCACCTGCAACAGGTAACTGCGTGTGAGAGACCTGGCTGGCTGTGTTACCACTCCAAACCTTCCTGCCTGGCCTGGCAGCAGCTGGGGAGCTGTAGCCCTTGTGCTGAATGTAAAGTGAGATGAGGACAGGAGCATAGATGAGCCGTGTGGTTTTGGATTGAGTATGGGGTAAGTCTGCTGCGGGGAAGGTGTGATTTTACACCTCTCCCCCTACACCAGCTGGGAGTGGAGCTGTGGGTGCTCTGAGTAAAACCGAGTCCATTTCACCAAGGTTATCTGGAGGATGTGGGGGAAAATGAAAGGAGTTCGCTCTCCAGGCAGGAGATGCTTTTTGGGTGCTGCTCCCAGCCAGGGGGCCTTGTGCAGGCTGGTAATAGCTGCTGATGGAATGTGATGCACAGATTTATGGCACAGGTTCCCCACAGCTGTGCGTCCGTCCTTGCTTTCTCTGGTTTTGAGATGAGCCTTTTGGTGTGGCTGGGGGTAGCTGAGCCCATTGCTAAAGCACAGTGACAATTGGACCACTGGACAATTCTCTCTGTGGGAGATTAATAGTTCTAATGCATGAATTATTCAAGTCTGCACCCAGAAACAGTTGGATGTAGTAACTGAGGAACATGTTCCTATCATTTGTTAGAGTAATGTTTTTTCCACCACCCCTCCCTACTTCCCCAGCCACTCCTCCCAGTTGCCTTCTGGAAGGCCTGAATTCTGTAACTGCTGGTTATTTCTGTGTTTTCCTCCTCAGTCTTGAGCTGTCTTATGGAAGCAATCAATAACTAGTTAGAGCCGAGTTTGGCTTTGCATCAGAAAAATCTGCTGGAAATCATTCCAGTTCAGTAGGTACAGGATTTCATGTGTGAAATTTAAATTAGTGGCATCTGTTGGTTTTACATCCTACCTTCCTCCCTATGGCTGGGATGTGGGACATGCCACCTCTGCACAAGTTTCTTGTCCTGTAGGGTGAACTGGGATGCTGTGCTGGCCCCAGGGTGTTCCTGGGAACTGTCGGCAACAGATGGTGATGTTGTACACACGTACACATGTTGTACACGTGTGTGTGTCTGGCCCTGCTACCACGCACTGTTGTTTGGTACAGCCAGTGGTCCATGTCTACTTCTGGATGCTACGTTGTTTTTAGCAGAAAGAGGGAAACAACACATATCATGCAGCAAAGAGAGCAGGAAGGTGGGAAGAGTCCCCTGCAGCAGCAGCCAAAGAGGGAAGTTCCTCCTCTGGCTTTTGAGCACCCTGTTCTGTAAGGTCTCATTCTCCTTCTGAGGCTACGACACCTGAACAATGTCTGCCTGGGGGGTGCAGGCTGGAGCCTGCTGGTGTCTGCAAACCTCGCCTGGAATGTTTGTTCCGTAGAGGAGGCTCCCAGCTCCATCCCACCTTGCAGGGAGAGGAGTGCTGGTGTCCAAAAAGCGAAATAAGGCCATAGGCACTCTGCCTGTGAGGTGCTGTGCAGCTCATTCCTGTCTCCTTGCCAGCCAGCCACTGGGAAACAAGGAGCCTCAGCAAAAGCAAAGTGAGAAGGAGCTTTCCAGCCCTCATGTAATAAAGCATCTGTTTTCTGAGGGGGATGAGATCAGGGATGCGTGGTGGCAGGGAGGAGGGTTTGACATAAATAAATAATTGCATAAAGCCCATCCTCAGTTGACGCAAGATGACTCACTGCTCGTAAAGGCAAGAGCGCAGAGGAGGCAGGTCTGAGGCGCAGGGCCAGGGCCTAGCGGAGCCCTGGAAATGGCAGGTGCTCTGTGCCTCTCCACACTCGGCCCGTTATCTTTGGAGTCACGCTTTGTGTCAAGCTTCTGCCCTACTTTCGTTTCTTCCTGTTTACGGATTGCTTTGTTTGAACACGCGTTTCCATTTTAACAAAACCTCCCCCCTCCCTTCCCTCTGAGTTGTTTCTTCAAACAGAAGGAAGAGGAAGCTGCCAGGCCTTTCCCCAGCCCCATCGGGCTGTGTTACTGAAGGAATGATCCCGAAATGGGCTCTTCTCACCTGCTCCTTCCCCCTGCGGACCGGGGTGGCTTCTCAAGGGAGCAGCTTTCCTCCTCACAAGTCACCCGGGCCGGGATAAACATCTGCTAAACTCAGCATTAAAGTGTCTGGCAGGTAATGGGAGCATGAAAGCTTAACAGCTTCATTTGCTCCAGTCTGTGAGGGCCAAGTCTCCCAGCTTGCGAGGCTTTAGCAGCTAATGAAGTTGCCACCTTCGGTGTATCAGGGGAATGCCCAGACGGGAGAGGCTGGGCATGACTCAGTTGTTTGCAAGGGGTTTGCTGGAGCTGGAGCTCTGGCTCCCTGCCCCATGGGAGCAAGGGCCATACTTGTGCACCGGGGCTGCTTTGCTCTGGGGCACAGCCGCTCGCTGCAGCCAGAGATAGAAGTGCCCTTCAGCCGTGTCACCTCCTGAACCTGTGCTGGAGCTGGGATGGGCAAGCACAGCGCCTTTCTCAGCACTGCACAATGGGCAGCCTCCTGGGGCTGTTGGGAGCCTCCCTGCCAGCAGCCCTGCTGCCAGCAGCAGCTGCAGGCCCTGTGTGTGGTGGGAATTTCTGTATGCCACCCAAAGGGTTGCTTGAGCCCTGCAGGTGCTGACCTCGAGTGGGTGAGGTGGCATCACCACTGCCCAAAACCTGCTGTTTTCCAGTGCATCACCCAGAAACTCCTTGTCTGCAAAAGGCACAGGACCTTTCCTGCTTTCCCAGTATAAAGCAATGACTGTCATTTTTGCTCCTGGCTGAGTAAGACCAGTTTTTATTCCTCAACCCACCTGCTGTGACCTCTCATGCCTTGATGCTCCTGAAGCTGCTGTTTTCTCTGGAACATCATTCCTGTTTTCACATCCCCTTATGTACCTGAGGGCAGCTATTTCAAACGTCTGCAACTTGTGCCATCAGCTCTCATTTACCTCTGGCAGTGGAGAATGAATACTGGCTGACCTCAGCCCTGTTGAGATTCACAGGGGATTCAATCAGCAATTTCCCAGGATGAAAGAGGGGCTCCCCTAGCACCTCTGGCAGTCCTTGCATCCTCTCACCTTTTGTTTCCACTCCAGCAAGTGAGGAAGGACTTGCCCCAGTTGCTCCACTGTGTTTTCAGGAGGCTGACCTATCCCACAGAGCAACTGAGAGCCTCCAGCAAGCAAGGAGAAACCCCGTCCTGTGAGTAAATTTGGAGTCCCTGAGTGCAGCTGGCAGCTCCCAGCCTGGCCTCTGTTTTCATCTAGCACAATCCTGCTGTTTCGTTGTTTCTACCTACTAAAGCAGCAGTTAAGGCCTTTGTGTACAGCTGCAGCTTTTTCGTGCCAAGATTACGTGTTCCATCAGTTGAAAACTGAGCGGTTTCTGCAGTGACCTCTCCTTCCTCATGGCAAACCCATCCCTCACTGCTGTACACCTGGCTCTGATGCAGCCTGACTGCAGCCATTTGTACAGCTTTGCAGTGGGCTCCTGTTTTTGTCTGCTGAAACAAGGTAAGGGAACAGAATGAAGCTACAGAAAAGCAGGCGTGGTTGTCTTGCTGTATGTCGGCATCAGTACTGCTCCCTCAGCATGGGATGGCGGGATTGGAATCCTGTGCTGGCTGTGGTTGAAGAGCAAAGGCTGCATGACCTTGCACCACCCTGCAAGTCATAAACTGCGGTCTGGGACCTGGAGACACGTGTGACACCAAGTGAACCGCACCAGGCTCAGACAAACACCCTTTCCTGAGGAAATGGCAGTGTGTGACTGGAGCGGGACTGCACTGTGTCACGTCAGGGCTTCCTTGAGGGCTGCAGTGTCATCTGGCACCAGTAAACATACACAGCTTGTATCAGCCAAATACAAGTAGTAACACCTCAAGCCAGCAAGTCTTTTTCCCCAGCAGCAGCAGGTGGAAATGCAAAGAGCTCCTGCAGTCAGTGTGGCAGAAGGACTATAGGGGCACAGCATGGCTGCAGCACATCACTGAGGCACCACTGTGCTTTCCCTCACTGCCCCTAACTGGATTGGCACCTGCTACTGGAAGGGCCCCTTATGGGCAGTGGCAGCTGTAAAAGGCCTTCTCCAGCTGTGCCAGCTCCTCTCTCTTGTCTGTAGCCAGAATTAGTTTGGGTGTCACTGTCCCATCTTGATCCAGCCAAATGTCTGCTTGACAGGGTTTCAGCAAAGCCCGAGCACTTGCAGGCAGCTTGTTCTTTAAAAAGCTGTTTATTATCACAGTGGACGAGTGGAAAAACATGATGCAGTGTACAGAGAAGGCTTCAGCAAATTACCAACAAGTCTTAAAAAAGTTACAGTTGTCTCTGAGTAAACAAGTCTATCCCTGCAAGCTGCAGAAGTGTTGCTCCAATGCCCCTTACAAACAGGCCAGTAAGACCAGGAAGAGCTTCAGCCAGAAATGCTGTGCAGATAAACAAGGGATGTCTGGCTGCTCCCAGAGCAGCAACCAGTTCGCCCAGCATGACTCACAGAGCTGTGATGTGCTCTGTGAAGCAGACCCCCTGCTCTGGTGAGCTAGGAGCAGGATGCTATGAAACCCCTCGGTTCTATCAAACCCAGAGTGAGCTGTGCTCAAACCTTCAGCCCAGTCCAAACAAGTGTTTTCTGCCCAAAATCACCTCTGGAAGGAGTGGCTGTGACTGGCTCTGTCTCTGGCACTGTAATCTTGTTCAGTGCCAAACTCTGTCCTACATGGAGCTGGGGTTGGTCCTGCCACCACTTACCCTGAGGCTGCATTTAGCTGATGCAGCCCTGCAAATGCTGCTGTTCCTGAAAAAACCCCTGGATGCCCAGCTTGTATGTTCCAGCCAGGTATGGAAAAAGATTTGCAACAGGGCTGAGCATGTCACTACAAACAATGCCAAAGGTTGCTCTAGCCCAAAAAAGGGGCAGATGTGACTGCACTGGAAAGCCTGAGGGGAGCTATTTTAGTCACTTAGTGAAATGAGGACAGGAACTGTAGTTTTAAACATATTTTCTACCTGGCAAATGAGCAAATAATTCTGTGATTAGAGCAAAGGAGAAGCACACTTCCTCAAACACAGGAAAATTACACCTCTGGTGAAGGCCCTTCCCTACACCAATATCTTCTCCCTTCCATCAGAGTAGGCTGGCAAAACACAGTTTGACAAGGTGCATGAGTCTCTGATTTGTTAAAGTCACTGAGAAGTCTTTAAAGGCTTTGCTTTGGCAGATGTTTTGGCAATTGAAATCCAGCTCATCTGTAACTGTGTGGCCTTTTGCTTCAGTAAACAAATGGCTCAGGTGCAGAAATCATTCAAGTTAGCTGAGTTCCCTCTGGCATGGTTGAAAAACCTCATCTGTCTCCCTGTGAAAAATCAGTGTTGATACCACAGGCATGGAGGAAAATCCACTGAAAAATAACTAAGTTGGTTTTCTTCCCTTTTTTCCCTTTATAACTGCAGGTTTTGTGAGAAGCCCTATGAGTATTTTAAAATGTGTTAGGGAGCTGAAGGGAGTAGACAGAATTGAGGGCTGGGAAAGGTTTGCTACCACATTGGAAATGGAGAAGCTCTGGCCTGCAAAGCAAGCATTTACTTTGCTTCATGGGGCAGATTTGGGAGATGGGGAGGTGAGGGTTCACTGGTTTGGCATTTTAGCTGGAGGTTTTTCTTCCAATGTACCAAGGTTTTGTGGGTTAGTCAGCAACTGAATAATTGTTTCTCAAAGTTTGGCGGGGAATGGTAACATCGGAGAAGGAAGGAAAATGGTTCACACTCTTCCATTTTAGGTTTATAAACTCAAAATCTACCCCCTACACTGTGGGATAGAATTTGAGTTTATAAAGCTCCCACCAAAAAAAATCAAATAGCCCACTCCCTTGCAAACTGGTTTCTTTTAAAGCCTCTCAAGGTACACTCCCTAAACAATAATCATTGGGGGGAGGACAGTGTTTTCTTGCTAGTCCTTATTATTACTGCTACCCCTTGCCTTGCTCTGTCCACTGATTCAAGCATAGACTAAAAGCTTTCCAAGCCAATCTCAATCCTCCTGTGTGCTTGCCTGTTGCTGGGAGAAGGGATTTCTACTTGACGCAGTTGGTTTTCAATCGTCCTTTCTCCCCACTGATGCTGGGCAACGTGATATTGGTGTAGTGCCACCACCACGGTGCCTAGGCCAGGAGCCAAGGCAATGAACAGCCTGCTAATTAATTGTTCAATTTGTCTCCAGACCCTCTCCCCAGAACAAACACTGTGGAAACAGAAGGCAGCCGTTTCTACACAGCCCTCTGGAAATTTGAAGCAGACATGGTTTCCTGCCCATGTTATGGTTTTACAGTGATGGCAGTAAGGATTTCTGGTAGCATGAAAGAAAATGGATTGGCTTCGATATGGGAAAAAAAGATTACTGAAAGTAATCTGAGTCATCCATTTCTACCCACCCAAAAAAAAACCCAACAAAAAGAAAAGCAGTGTCTAGGATGCTGCCTGTAGTCAGTGGAGAAATAGGGACCTAATTTCTAGGCAGGCAGAAGGAATTAATGTTCAAAATACTGACGCCAAGCAACTACTATAGATACCACTTCTGGAAAAGCTGTGTATATATTCATTTTCAGTTCTGAGGCAGGTAATAATCAGAGCTGGTGGAGTTTGTGAATTTTGCACCCTTTCTTGCATATGTATACTTCTGTGTCTTTATTTATGCATATAAATAAGTTAAGAGATTATTTACATCACTGTACAGAGTAGATCTAAACTCAGTTATCAAAATGCATACACCTGCCAGCGGATTTAGTCTGTTAACACTTTGCATTTCATCTTCAAAGCACCGAATGGACATTAATTATTTACCCAGGCAACTTCCCACTCACCAAAAGAATTAAGAATAACAGGCAGGGTAAGGGATGGAGCTGAGGCAGTGCAGTGTGTTCATAAAAAGGCAGCTTATTGTGTATCTCTCTCCTGCCACAAGCACTGTAGATTTATGCCTTTATAAACTCTGCAGTCCAAGTGTAGGAGTAACCTTTGTTAACACCAGCTTGGCAAAATGGGAAAGTCCTCATTCAAAAACAAATGATCCGCTCTTCATTTTCAAAAGCTTTGGCCTCTTCTTGGCTTATCAGGTTCCCGTTCAAGCTGGAGGAGTACAACAAAAGGGATGTGAGTGAAAGTAAGGTAGTGACTGTTGGCCATCTTCTATTTTTTCCAAGGCTTTGGTGCAGAGGTTTGCAATACCATGTGGGCTGCACGCTTCTCAACTGGGAATGGGTGTTAGGCCGGATAGCACTGCTGTTCCCACTGCATATCCGAGGAACAAGGCTTCTCCCTCAGAAATAAAACCTGAACACACACACACCTAAGCTCCAGTAACTGAACTCAGCGTTGGAAAGCCAGGTGTTTGCATTTCAGCAAGCAGCACGTAGCTGACAAAGGTTCTTGCTGTGTGGTGGGCTGGGTTAAAGACATTTAAAGTCTCCAGAGCATTTTATATCTTCCATGACAACATGGGAAGAAAATTCTGTGAAGTACTCAGGCATTATTAACATGAAATGACCAATAGCAAAATTTTCAATTCTGGCTATATAATCTACATTGATACTTACACCCCTGAAAATGAGCAGCCTGGTTAAGTTCTGCTCTCAGAAATGCTGAAATCCATTAAACCATTCAGATTGATGAAATTACTCAGGTTAATTAATGCCTCTGAACATTCAGGCCAGAATCAAAAGACAGATTTCAGTCTGAAGATTCAGAATGATCTGAGGGGGAATTGATGCCTCTTCTATAGACAAAAGCTGACAGTGCCTTTTGAAAAAAGTACCTCTTCCACATCTCCAGGGAACACACTAGTCAGACAGTGAGTCATTGTCTTTCTAAGCAAGAATTCAGTGTCCTTTCACTAAAACAAATACATATATTTAAAAATAAATTTCATGTTCAATAATAAAGCAGCAGTGCTAAAACCAGCTCAGTTCTATTGACTCCTGAGCTCCCTGAGGCGAGGGAAGGAATGTGGTATTTGGTTTTCTGCCTTAAATGTACTCGTGTGACTATGTGATGCCCACCTAATCTAAAACAAACAAATCCTACAAAAATTTAATCTCCTGGTAGCTTAGCACTTTCAGTATGTTTGGAGCACCGCCCAAAAAAATCCAAGCACAAATTCTGCAAACCAGACTAGTAATGCCAATTAAAGGTAACCACCTCCTGCATGTTTGCCATTTAGGTCCTGAAAAGCGTGAACATGTTCAGAAGTTTAAAAATAAAAATAACAAGCAAAACTTGGTCTATAAATTCAGGCCCTGATTCTGCAAACACACACGTTCTGCAAATCAGTGGTACAGACAAAGTGAACCAAGAAAACTACCTGACATTCATAACAGACAAGGAAATGTTTCAATGGCAGTGGCTTTTTATCTGTTAGAAATCCACAGCTGGAACTACAACTCCTGCCTCACATAAACTTGCTCTGAATTTTTTAGGCTGGGAAGTAGCAAGGCCAGTAAGGTTTTAAAGGGAGAGAAAGTTTACAAAGCAAGCCTTTGAGAAAGGGACCTTTACCAGATTTCTTGAATAGTCGTGTTCTCCTTGAGAGCTTCACTGAGGCACTTCACCCCTTTGGCTGTAATTTGATTCTGGATAAGCCTAAAAAAATGTATTTCAAGTCAATCTAACATGCAAATTAATTTGCAGCACATGCACAACCTATGCTCAGCTTGACATCAAGGAGCAAAGCTGTCTGCCACAAGAAAATGACTGTGATTTTATCCGTGAGAATGGTACACAATATTGGTCAAATGCCCCACATGCACTTTCAGAAACAGAGCTCAGAGTATTAATCTTTTCCTTTTAATCTTGCATGTGCTTGCATTCTGGAAATACAGAGTAATTTTAATTACACAGCTGACCAATTTCTGCTATGAACTCTTCACTAGTGCTATGGGATTGTGGTATTTGGACTGAGACAGACAAACCTCTCAGCTCTGCTTTCTTACTAAGACTGTGAGATATTTTGAAGTGATGTACAGAAAATTCTGAGTACAGAGCCTGTGTAGGCCTAGTGTTTCAGTAGTTATGACTTAGAAGCTGCCAAATCCTCCAGTCTTGCTTATCAGACCAACAAGATCTTTGAAAAATAAAGCACTGATTTTGACTCTGGTATCTGCAGATGCAAGTCCCAGTGAAGCCAACTTACCAGCTATAAATTATGTCTCGTCTGAACTTAGGGAAGAAAAAAAAACATATATAAGATCCTTAAGCAGTGAAACTGATGAAGCAGTAGGCAACTCTTATTAACCATTGTAGACCATCCCACTAGCTAAAGATGAACAAAGGCCATTCATCTGCATGAGTATAAAAATACTCATCAGCCTCTCTTAATTCAATACTCACCTTTCAGTCTACCATGGTGAGCCCCACAACTGTACCATTCCATGTGACTGGTTGCATGAATCCCGCAGGATTCAGGATGAGGCTGAAAATTGGACTGTATTGAACAATCTCTTAGGGAGGGAGGGAGGGAAAGAGACATTCCCATTAAAGGAGTTTCTGCACTTGGTATATGAATCAAAATACGAAGGGATCCAGTAAAATCTTTCAGCTACTGGAAAAAGACTTTAATTTGGCCTCAAGTTTAACTGTCTATATAGGTCACTACCTTTTGGAGGCATCCACTGGTGTAATCAACAAAGCAGGATATGAATTTGTCCACTGGCAGACACCCTTGGACAATACTAAGCCATGATAAAGACATTTATCTCAATTATTATGCCTGCTTCGGCTGGGGTAAGTTTTATTATGAATTCTACCCAAACTCCTCAGTGAATTGTATCTGCAGCTGTGCACAAAGAAATCAAGCACTGCCCACCGCCTTTTCATTTTCAGGGTGATGGGCACCACAGCTTCTGCTGCTTTCAAAAGAGGTTAGGAGTACTTGGCACCCATGACAGCCAGCATGCTTCCTAAGGGGATGGAACTAGGATTAACACAGGGAGTGTGCTAGAGTGTGGTCAGCCAAGTCTTTGTAAAGCATGTAAAGGGACTCCATGTCTGATGTTCCCTTGATCACTTGAAATGAATGGATGGCTATTTCTTTTACAGCACACATCTGCCCAACCCCATCCACTGGCAACCTCTGGATTAGAAAAGCCAACACTGCTTTTCCTTAGAAGTGTAAGAAGTCTCACTGTGATTGCTAGAAATAATCCCTGGTTTCCTGGGGATTGATGCCTTGGAGATGAGTGTCTTGCGTCAGTGTATTGCTAGCCTGAAAAGAAAGCATCAGGAAAATGTGACACGTATTTAAGTGTCTGTCATGTAGGCTCTTGGCTGAAGAGTTGCTTTCATAGCGTGATGATACACAGAAAGAATTGTAATAACCTTATTCTGTTCTAGCTATCTGCTTGGGGTTGTTTTTGTTTGTTTGGGTTTTTTTTTTTTAACTTTTGATTTTGAGGCTGGTACTGTTCCCCTAACAAGAGACTAAATCAATCATTAGTTTGAAAGTTACCAGAAACAGCTTGAACTTTTCTCTGTATGAAAGCAGGTTCCAAATGCTAGACAGCAGCTTTATTAACTTCCCATTAGAACTGTCTACAAGCAGTCAGCTGCATCCAGACCATGCACAGAAGCTGTTACTGTGACCTACATAGACTTGGAAGGTGAAGCTTTAATGTAGTGACTGCCAAACAGCCTGTGCCACTGTGGAATGTAACTCACCATAAATGCACCAGTTTCTTGTTGACCTTCAGCATCTCTGCAAAACTCACTGCTGCCTCATCATCCAGCTCGTTTTTAGTCAGCCTAAGTGGGAGAGAAAATGTTCACTTAGGATGCTGACAATATTTTTCAGCCCCCTGTTTTTGCAGCTTGTCTGTGACAGCTTTAGACAGCCAAAGGGGGATGTGCTGTTCCTGCCCTGAGCAATTTGCAAAGGCTGGACACTGAAAGAAATACTGAAGAGAAGCCCTGGAGGTAAAAAGAGACAAGAGTATCAGATCTTTACTTCTCTGAGCAATGTTCTAGTGATACTTTCTCATGATGCTTTAGTGTCTAAAAGGTGGATGAGGTGTAGTGGGAAAAGGTACAGAGAACACTGAAGAGGTGCAAAAACTGAGGACAAAGAACTTGACTTCAGATGATGGAAAGGAAAGAAGATGGGGAAAGCAAGATGGAGGGAGCAGAGCAAGTCATGACACTGGGTCACTGGAACGTATCCCAAAGGACATGTGCTGCTGATCCATTACTCATGCCCACATTCTTCCAAAGGGATATCTTACAGCTTGCTGATAGCGAAAGCATAGGGGATGAGGGCAGGGAGAGAAGGAAGAGGGGAGAGTAGGAAGGGTGATGGGATTGGAGAACATAAAACAGTATTTTGCTCTGGAAAAGGAAGCAGAGGAGAAAGAGACCACACTGTCAATTACCAGAGTATCCTCACGGAGTTGTTGTGTTGCATGGCTTCAGCAATACTTTTGCCTCCCTCTGTTGTGATGCCATTGAATGCAAGACTGTGAAGTAAAGATACAAATGTCTAAGAAGCAGCACCACTTGGCTCTCCCACTGCCAAATACAAGGGAGTATCCTGGATTATCTGCCTCCTAGTTGTACAGTTCAGCATTTGTGTGTTTCAAAGGCTCATATACTTCACAAACCACTGAACCCTTACAGCTTTTACAAGTGGGGGCAGTTCACAGGCTGCACCCTGAGTGCAGGTCTGTCATACAGTTCACAAGGTTTGCTGTCAGTGAGTTGTGCTCTGGGGGCTGACAGCAGAGTTGCACCCAGTACTTTTGAGAGTTGAGGCTTTTCACAAAGACCAAGAGTTGTGCTTAGCAGTACTCAGGTTTTTACATGCATTTGTCATCCCTGTACAAACTGGGCACTTTGTCCTTTAAGTCCTTCAGGCATCCAAATACTTAATTCTTCCTCCAAGTACAACACCTTCTGTTGTGTATGGAGAGATGAGCTTGTAAATGCTTTCCATTACAAACCACAAACATTTCTTATTCTGCTCTTCATTCTTTGAATAGACATTGGCAAAATCATCCAGTTAAAGTTATGCTCTGGGCTTTTGGAGTTCAAAAAGCATCTCCCCCCTCAAAATAATGCAACGCCTCAAAAAAGATGGAAAGAGGAACCATGTAGAGCAATGGTACGACTATGTATTGGCATGAGTCACTCCTAGCTTCAGCTTAAACTGGATATTCTCTGTCCATCATGACTGGCCTAAAAATGGCAAATAAAGTTAACTGGTGTAGTAGGGATTATCTTCCCTTGGTCTCCACATAAAGCTACCACAGGTGCTTACTATGAATTCAAATCATGGAGCAAGATTAGCCAGTGGAAGATAAGAAATGAACCTAAGAGCAAGTACACTGCAGAGCAGAGGATTCACCATGCACAAATGCCAGCAAACTTGAGCCCGAGACAACACAGTTACTCCTCTTTATTTCTGCAAACACATTCATCAGCATATTTGCTCTTGTCTGAGAATCGCTGAGCTCTGATTCAACCTCAAAATATTTTCTTTCAAGTCTGATGCATCTGGATGGATTGTGCAATTATGGGAAAATGGCTATTTCAGATGGCTTTTAAGTTTAAATATATCTAGGTCACTGCACCTGTTCAGCTTTTAATTTTTAAGCTTGACTACTTGCTTGCAGAAAAGAGGACAAGGCACCAGCTCTGAAATCCCTGGATCTGAAGTGGCAGCAATAAACTCTCCAGAGATCCCCAAACTCCCAGAGTATTTCTGAAGAAACTAGTGCCATGTGCCACCTTGTGGGGAAACTAAGGCACCTTGCCTGCTCCCTCACTGTGGAGGCCAGTAGAACTGGGAGACAAATGGAAACCCACGAACCCAGTGCTCCAGCTGTGTGGAGGGACTCCAAAACATCTTTAAATTCCCAGCCAGCATTTGAAAGTCTAGCAGGGAATGGACTGTTTTAACACTGCTGACTTCTGCCCCTGCTGGGCTTCCAACCCCACCTGTGTTATGGCTTCCAGAAGGCTGGTCTGAGATCCATCCCTGAGCTCCAGTGAGGACATCTCACTAGCAATGAATGTGTGGTGGTGTAGCTCCACTGGAGCACAGGAGGAGCCCAATTGTAAGAATGTCCCAGCCCCTACCCAAACACATTATGGCCTAAAAAGTACTTTGGTAAGAGCTGCTGCACGTTCTCAATAGAAACTGTTAATAATGAGCTCACTGGGAACCTGATTCTGTGACAGCTGGTGCCTCCTTCTGCTAATGCTCCCAGATCAAAATGGCACCCACTGACCATGTGCCTTCACAAATGCCAGAACTCTGTGCAGCATGAGGGGAGGAGGTGCACATAGAGGAAAGGATGCCAGTCCTGTGGTATTTTTAACTGGCCTAAAGGCTACACAGAGTTTGTAAAAAAGTTTTGTAAAAAAGGCTCGCTTTTTTACAGAGTCTGGCCTCTTGCTTGCACCAGAGACCTCTTGGTTGCACAGCAAAGGCTGCAACACCAAATGGCATTCCAGGACAACTCTTGGTGGGAAGAGTCACCACTTCACAGCAGGATGGAAAAGCCAGCACTATACCGAGCTCCCTGGCACTGCTGGTGTTTTACCTCACATTTGTTAACCTGGGGTGGTTCCTCAGGGCCTCTGCAAATGCCTTTGCTCCTTCGTCTCCAACTTGATTACCCCACATCCTAGTGAAAAGAGAACCGAAGATATCATTTGTGCTCCCTACTGACTCTTGGTAATGCATTCTTCCTGTTTCTCTCCCCTCCTTCCTGATTACTTCACAGTCTTTCAGGCTTGTGAGAAACCTGGCAGGTACCCTCCCCACTGAGGCAGGTATGTTCCACTCCCTGCACATCACACCAGTAACCTCAGCTGACTCACCAGCACCCTCAGGCCACAGCACAGAGGCAGCTCTAGGAGACATCGTGCTGCAGCAGGAATGCTTTTGGGATCACCTTGCTGCACATTGGTAAGGAATAGTATTTCCAGTGGCAAAACAACCCTTGGTTACACAAAGGGTTATTTTGTGAGAGAAGATAACATGGTACAAGCTGGAGAGATTTGATCAACGTTTACTAGGAGTATCTGGTCAAATACTTTCTATGCAGACTAACCACTTCAAAAATTCACCCTATATTATGAGGTTCAAAAACACCTCTGCTGAGGTCTAAGATGTTGGGTTTTTTGCAGGGATCCTGGCTTGATGACTCAGAGCCATGCTCAGCTTATGGGTAATTAGTTGGCAGCTCTTTTAAAATCAATTGAGCTCTGTGGTATCTAAACACATGGACTTCCAGTAAGTTCCCCAGAATTTCCTTGTCCTTCAGAGCCAGTGCAGTTTGCTATTTAAACATTCCTGTCCAAGCTATCCTAAGTCCATTTGGAGTGATCATTTCCTCCACAGAAAAAATAGGAGTCCTTCACTGAAATTACAGCAAGTACAGCTCAGCAGATGCAGCTATATGGAAGTGTGCAGGTTGCTTACTGTATTTGTGAAATGCTGTAGAACAACAAAAGTAAAGGCCAAAAATCTGATTGTACAAATCTGATTCTCATGTTTCATGGCTACTGTGATTTTCACAATGGCTAAGCAGAGGTTTTAATTCCATGTACTCAAGTACTAAATTTTAAGAAATGTGTTCTCCTGTAGAGTGCAAAGAGAAACTGGGATTTTTCAGAAGGGAGGAAAAATAAATAAAATAAATAAAACCTAGATATAGGTTTGATAAATCAAACCCTTTCCTGAGAAACAGGGCAGGAACTAAAGGTTTGGAGTACATTCAGACCTCTCTCCAATAATAGCACTTTGCAGTTAGGGACAGCCTAAGAGAAAAGGATGATGTGAATTCCCTTTTATTCTCCCAGCTCACAACTTTATCAGGATGTGATGCAGAAGGTTTGACAGTTGTAACAATGACACTCAATAGCTAGGTGCAGTGCCAGTTGTCATAAAACCACACAGACTTAAAAATAACCAAGTATCTCTAGAGGAGTGTGCTGCCATAAAGAAAATGGCTAACTACATACTGTCCTCTTGTTTATTTGTTTCTCCTTTAAGGTTCTCCTTTAAGACCAGTGAAAAGGCAAAAAAACAAGATGCCAAAACCCAAACCAAACATTGTGTAAACTGAAGAACAACAAAGCAGCCCTCCTTTTCCATGGAAAATGTGGCTATGCCCCTACACTCATTTGTTCGAATGCTGCTGTTGAGGAGGGAAGGAATAGCAGGAGAGAAAGTAAGCATGAAAAAAAGGAATCCTATGGGATTTATAGGTGTCTGGCCAAGATCAAGCCCTAAGTGCTGCTCCTTAGCACCGAACTTACCCGATTTCAAACATTGTCTTGCTCTTCTGGATGGCCTGGGCAAGGCACTTCCCTCCTTCACTTGTTATTTTGTTTGCTCCTATTCTGCACAAAAAACATAAATTGATGAGGTGCATCACTTACAGCTGTGCAGCTATCAGAACACCAGTTCAGAAAGCCACACAAGTATTTAAGGCTAATTAACTCTGGAGGCTACCTGCAGTTATCAAAGATTAACCCAGAGTGAAAAAATACTGCAGGCACTTGACCTTTGACTAAAAGACATAATTTTATGTTGTCTTTTGCATATTTTGCATATCAGCCCTCCAAATCAGAAGTATTGCAGTAGAGTATTGGCTTTGGTGCTCAGTATGTTAGACGAGCTTTAGGAACTGATCGTCAGGGCAAGGACCCCAGCCTTGTTTTTAATGTAATTCATAAGTATCAGCAATTGCTACAGAGCTCATGAATTACATGCAGCATGTTTTATGCTGCCACAGGGAACAGAATATTTCTTGACTGTGTGTTTCCAGAAGAGACTGCAGCTGATAAGCATAGACTGCAATAATTTCAAGTCTTTCTGTTGTAAGCACAAGCTCTGGGCAGTCACATAGGTCAATGCAGCAGTCAGTCTCTGGCTGGCATTTTACACAAGGCCTTTTCTATTTTTGGCCTATGTGGGCATCAAATGGCTGGAGTTCAAGGGAGAGATAATTGCTTATAGATTGATTTAAAGAACAGACCAAACCCCAATTCCCTCCCAAGCCCCCCCAAGCCACTACATTTACATTAAACTGTCTACATAAAACCGGCTGACTTTAAGCACGTGAATGTGCACTCTATCTCAAAATAATCTCTAGGGTTACTATGCAGCCTGAAAGCAACCATCTTTCAACAGGCTTTTTTTTTGGTGAAAGCTACATTAAATTAGCAAAGCACTGTCAAAGCAGTGAAAAAACTAAGTGGTCCTGGGTTTCAAAATTCTGCAAAAATTTCAAGTAGGAAGGATGTGGATGGAGTGGGGTCTCAGACCAAGTCAGTGGTAGAACAAGGACCAGAACCCAATAGTCCCTGGATGCCTGTTCCCACCAAAAGCTGACATTGTTGCAGTTACCTCTGGTTTCTGCTATGGTCGCAATTAAACCATTGGTTAATGATCTACCTTTATGTCCAACCAATGTGCATGGCCAGACGCTCTTATCTGGGGAAGTTCTAGGAATTAAAGGGAACAACTCACCAAATAAATTTGGGGAATTCCAGAGTTGACGTATGACACCAGCACAGCCTGACCCCAGTGGCCCATAAAAAATCTGACACTAAAAAGCTTGGTACTAAATCCAAGGGAATTTGCCTGCTGGAAGCAGCAGCAAGGTCCATGCACAACTTAAGCCTCATTCAGGTGCTCAGAGTGGATTTAGGTAGAGAACAGGTCTCATGCACTCCTTTAACTCACTACTATATTCCAGAAAAGACTAGGGTTTCAAGAGTTTCACCTGCTGCCATCCACTGCTAGACTACTGCAAATAAATATACAACTGCAACCTAAATTATATTTTATTTCAAATACAATTTTTGTCTTTCTTTCTACTCTTCCTCTCCTTTCAAGTCGCTTTACCTTAATTAGGATACTGTAGAACGGAAAAAAAATCCAACATACTTAACATATTCCAGGCTTGAACACTCTTCAATTAGTTTTGCAACATATTTGGCTCCAACATCAGTGATTTGGTTGTTGTATAAACTTAAAGAAAAATCACATTGGTAAAAATAGGTTATTACTGCTGTTAAACATTTACAACCTGAATGCTTTATGATGCACACATAGCATCTGTCTTTTCTGTACGGCTTTGTACATATTCATAGTTGCTTGTATTTCTATTTTGATATATAATTCATATTGTGATGGGCTAGATATAAAATATAAGGAGACCAGACTGCAAATCATGAATATTTATATATTTTTAAAATAAATGGTCTCCACAAGCAAACAAAGCTTCCCTTTATTCCTGTGCTAGTACAGAAATAATATTGCTAGAAGAAAAGTCAAAAGACGAAACACCATAATGTACTTTTGCTCTTTTAAAAGTCATAAAATCCCCTTGCAAATATTACTGAAGAGCAGATACCTGAGCAGTTGTACTTACATTAGGGCACTGGATGAAGAAAGCTGTTCTTGGTATTCATGTTCACCTTTCAAAAAGTCATTTTTATGTAGCTACTTAACCAAGAAAGGAAGTCAGAGCTAATGTGCCTTCCAGCTTCACCTTCATTAAGAACTAATTAAGCTCTTGAAATAAATTGGTATCATGAACATGACACTTGAAACTGTGTGTTCCTGACACCACTCTCTACCAAGCTGTATCTGCTTTGCAGAGTTGAAATAAATCAGTTTACAGTAGAGAAAACAGCAGGCTATAACTACACATGCTCTCTTGCTTGCAGTCTATCCCTTCCACAGCAGAAGGCTCTTGGTATAAAAATTAGCATGCTCACACAGTTCAGTAACCTGACAGTAGTCCACACTGTGTCACAGAAGGCTGTAAAGGAGTGTGGTGGGAGAGGAAGCTGTGGTCCTTGTCCCAGTGGACTGTTACAGAACAATTTCTGACACAAAAAGCTGCTTTGCTTAAATGAGGAGGTAACTGTAATTTCCACCCCACCTCTGCTATGTCAGTACTGACAGCATTAGAGTTTTATTTTCTAGTATCACTGCTGAGTGTTTAGCTCCCAGCTGGGTACGTACCCCAAGAAAGACACAATTTGGTACTTGGAGAGTTCTTCATACAAGATCCTTACGCCATGATCTGTGACCTGATTTACACTGAGCCTGGAAAGAAGGGAATGAAAAGTCTGAATCAATACATCTTACAAATGTTCATAACCCATGAGTTAACAAATGACTGGAGGCCTATGCATTTTTCTCTGACATTTTAACAGGTCCTTATGCCACATATTAAAAGCTGTTAAGGGAAATGTGAGCTCAGCTTCATGTGGCTCACTCCAAAACCAATAAAAATCAGAAAGCCCCAGATCTCTAGGTAATGCTCTGGAAGCTGTCCATGGAACTGAGAACAATAAAATGTAGGAAGTCAGACTTCAGATAAACATCTCACTCTCCTCCTGTGCTTATTGTGATTTCAGGAAAAAGTCTGCTTAACACCCTGCAAAAGCAAGCTGTCCAAACTACTAGTCTTGCAATCTTCTGAGTACATAGCAAAAGCCAGGCATCTTGAAAGTCACAACACATTCAGCCTTCACCAAATAAAGGTTGTGAAAAGCCCTGGCCAGAAAACAATTTATTGTCCCAGCCAGACATGAAACACATCAATGTCAGTCATCACAGAATAAAAATGCTTCTCACAGTTGTTTTGGGGTGGGTTTTTTGTTGTTGTTGTTGTTGTTTTGGGGTTTTTTTTTTTTTGTAACTTCTCAAGCTTTTTCCTTCACTAAATGGACAGGTTCAAGTGAAGCTTTCCAGTTGCCATGAATCATATTTTCTGGGTAATGAAAACATTTTGACCACATCTAGTCTGCACACAAACTCAGTAGCTGAAGATGCTGAGAGTCCTTTATCGCCAACAGCACCAGGAGAGATCAGCCAATTTCTACAGATCAGAACAGTCTGCTTCCTTGAAAGGGATAGTTAAGCTCTTGGAAACAACATTTCCTGACCTGCAGAAATTGCTCATTAGACATAAAAGTTCCAATATCTGAAGATCCATAAAGACAGAAGGGCAACCTAAAAGACTGTTTTGGTGCTGGGGATGGTGTTAGGATCACACCATGTATGGCATGATCATATGATAGGCACAAAGAATGAAAAGCTGGACTTCTCTGTTTTGTCTTAAGTACTTATACATTTTCCCCAGGAGTTTCCTTATTCCTTTCTCTTAGGAGGTCAGTCAATTTGCAAATAACTGAGAAAAAACCAAGAGTCAGTGGCTTTGATTTATTCCTAGAGGAAAACAAGGCAAGCACAGTCAAACAGGAGGAGTAAATCCAGTTGTTTAAAAAAAATTCTCATGCAGCTGAAGGAGATTTAAAAAAGGTATCTTTGAAGTTCCTGATTTTCTGCATCTGAATGTTTGGACAAATAAGATATAGCTACATGGTTCAACCTCAAAGGGCTGGAGGTGAAACAATCTGGCCTGTGATGTTAGAGGTGGAGTTAGTTCTCCCTGTTCACATCAAGCCATGTCCTCCCTTCACATCACCTCAGGGAAACACCACATCTGAAGGCGTCAACTACATCCTTTCATGGATGTACATGATAGCTTTTGTCCTATGAAAGCCAGACATTTTGACAGGATCCAAAAGCAAGAAATTCAGAGCTTCTGATCAAAGGTTATAGTGAATAGGAGATCCTCCCTTACCCCTTATGACGAAGGGCTGAGATAGTCTTGGCAATCTTCAGATAATGGAGGATGCCCTAATGTTTCCTTTTTTCCTTAAGCACCTTCTCTCATAAAAATCCTTTTCTGAGACAAAACAATTTGAGATGGAGCTAACTAAACCTACAGGTTTAAACAGTCTGTGCTTCTAAGGACTTCTTACTACCCTTTCCATTTTGATTTCCAAATTCACAGCTTATCTCTGCTCCTGTGGCTAAATGAACAAAGATTTCAGAAGATCTGAAACATTAATTTCTGGCAGACTAATCCTTGTCTTTCTCCACTTGCGATATTAAATCCTTCAGCCCATCAGTTTGTGGAACAAACAAAGAATGCACAAGGACCTGCTTACATACAGAGACTCCTACCTGATCACTGCAAGCTTGCTGAAACAAGGTTGCAGCTGTTTTATTCCATAGTCATTGATGTTGTTGTTGTCCAGATCCAGAGCCAGGCGCTTTTGGAAGTGGTGCACCACAAAGGAAATGGCGCTGCAGTCAGCAGAGTAGGCGTTGCAGTAGGCCAGCTTGATGTAGTTGGCGTGCATACGGCGGGCTGCCATCCTCCCCACCTTCTCACTCTGTGTCTCGTACAGGCACCTCAGCATCCACACAAAGTTGGGCTGCACCTGCACCTGATTGTAGCTTTTAAGCCTGGACCGAGTGTAGCCTTTCAGGTGGGATTTCATGTTCTTCCCAAGGTATGTGATGAGAGTTTTTCTCTTCCTCTTAATGACCGCAGGTGAAACTAAATGTCTGAAGAGCTTCTGCCTGGATCCAGAAAGTAGGCCACAAAGAAACATGTTGGTAAAATTAAAGTGTTCTTTATTTTGGAAAGGATCCTCCCCTGCTAGTTGTTTCTTCAACCAGGGGATACGAAGGCAAGTAGGTTGGGCAGTCTCCATGGAAGAACATTCATTGAAAAACTCAAGTAACTCCTTGGTGCCCACATTCTCCTCCATAACCAAGAACAAAGCTGTGAAAAAAGACTGGAGGGTTAAGTGCAAGAACTCATAAGTGGCCTGACTGTCACAGCCACTGTAACCTTTAACTGTCCTGAGAAAGCCCAATTGCAAATCTTCTTCAGAGATGTTTGCCAATGAGACTTCCTCCTGCTCAAAGATAAAGGAAGAGTTCTCCATCCCTTTGTATGCCATTTTACCCAAAGCTAGAAGACTTTCCTTTCTTGATTTGAACATCTCTGCTTGGCTCCTGATATTGCTCTTCAGCAAACTTGTTTTCATAGATCGGTTCAAGTGGACTTCAATCATGAGCAAAAACACATCTGTTAATGTAACAGAACTGTCTGGAAGCTCATGGCTGTCAAACATGGAGTGGAAGTGCTCAAAGCATTTAAAGATAATCCAGCAAAATAAAGGCACTGAACACAAACTGCAGAGATTTGGGTTAGCTTCCAACTGGTTTGATACCAGTGCTCGTTGTCGCTCATCTTTGAAAAACATAGCTGTGTATTCCTTCAGGTTATTCCTGGAGAAACCACGGAGCAACACTTTCTTCCTAATGATGTTTTTTTGGATCTCAGTTCCTGTCCTGGCAGTAAGAATTTTCTTGGATCCCTTAAGCAGCTTTCCTCTGAGAAGGCTTACAAGCAGTGCCAGGGGGTGGATGGGTTCATTGGGTGAGCATATCTCAGGTACACTGCTGAGATCAAAGTTGGAATAGATCTCATCAAAACCATCAAAAGTGAAAAGAACTGTATGGGGGAACTGCAAGATGTGATGGAACACTTCTGTGGGGTCCTGGTCTGGGTAGCAATTATATTTGAAGAGCAGGTCTTTCAAACATATGGCTTCATCTTCCTTGAAGCAGCTAAACATCCTACACCGAAAACAGAAGAAAAACTTGGCCCCTACGTCCAATTCCTTCCTGGCCCAAAGGCTTTGTATCTTTTGCAGCAAGATGGATTTTCCAATTCCTGCATCACCGTAGACATAAACAGTCTCTCCATCTTCATTAATTAGCCCAATTGCATCATCAAAAAGGGCTTCTAATTGACCCACATGGCCAAGACTCTCATTGGTAAAACTGACCAGCTCCATAATACTGTTGGAGTAGATTTCTTCAAGCAGCATCTCCTCCTTCTGAGCATACAACATAACAAACTTGGAGTCCCGCCCCAGTTCATGTCTGAGTTTCTGGCAATACCTGCTAACTAAAAAGTGAACTATTGTTAAAGAGACTTTATTTAAAAACCTATGTATACAATGACCCACCTCTTTGGGAACTCAGAGGGGGTAATAAAATAATGTGAAAAGGGTTCTTTGGCAGATTAATTCTACTTGTGCTGCCATCATCACTCACTTGGGAAATTCACATGCTAAAGAAAGGTCACATGTGAGCCACCAATTCCTGAAAGCCAGTACTGATGCTGCATTGGTTTAAGGGGCTGCTATCCTTCAGCTGAGACTCAAAGCCAAGCCCCTGACCCTTTGTTAAAGGCTGCTTAACTCTCTGCAAAGGCTTGTGGGAGTTGTTGGTCACTTATTTCACTGTACTTATATTCCACCTGCAGTTCTATCAGGTAGGTGGTTATTCTTGCCTAACTTCTTCAGTCATTTATATTACTGCAAGTAGAAGCCATGCATTTTAGAAACCAAGTGCCAAGTGCCAGGCACCTCAAAAGATTTTTTAAGATGACAAAAAAAAAAAAAAAAAGAAAATCTCAGTTATTGTGCAATGTTGGCTTGTGTTTTTCAACAGAAACTTTGCTTCAGATGGGGACAAAGTAATTCTCATATTTTTGTAGTACGGAAAAACCTCTCCAGAGAAAATAATTTCTGCAATACTTAAACTCTGATTCTTAGGGTTGCTAAAAATCATCATTTAGGATGACAGAATAATTCTGGTTGGAAGGGACTTCAGAAGGTCTAGTCCTACCTCCTGCTGAGAATGGGATCATTTCTGACATCAGATGAGGTTACTCAGGGCTTCGCCTAGTTGGATCTTGAAAACCCTCAAGCATGGAGACTCCCTGGGCAACCTGCCTCATTGCTTGACTGTTCTCGTCATGAAATACTGGCCAGCCCACAGCCAAAACATCACAGTGTTGCCAATAAATTGTAGTAGAGGCCTAGAAAATACTACAGCTGGCACAAGCTGGTTCTGCCATTGTGTTATATACCCACAAACAAATGAAAGAAAGCACCTGAGTCTAACAAAACAGGATGTAATTTGTCAACATCACCCTTGCGTTATACAGTGTGCTTTTTATTTTGGCTACCACTGCTAGCAAGCACACATTTGTTTTTCCTGGCTGTGCCTGCCTAAACTCTTACTTTCCTGTCACTTGGTTGGAGATTCCTACATAGCAGGGCAGTTCTGTGGGAAGGGACAGAGATGCATGACCTTACCTGGATCTGTATTTACCACGGGTTTACTACAAATATTCTCTGAAGGCTCGTAACCTATTTCATCCAGCCAAGGCTGAAGTTCATAGTAAGCATCAGTGACTTTCTGCAGGACATAGACGAAATATTCTGAAACTTCTTCTCCCTTGCTTTGAACCAAGTCTAGAATTTTGCGAACCTGAAGAAACACCACAGGAAAGGTCACTGATACACAGCATTTTATCACAGTAATACTTGTCAACTGCTTTAGGATCCTTTCTGGACTGGAGCAAGTGGCCAAAATCAAAACTGGTACTTCAAAAAGGTGAAATCAAAACCTAGCTCTGAATTGGAACCATCACAAAACTCAACTGCTATTTGTGTCTGAATGCTGCAAGAGAGCTGGTTCTGCAAGTTAAGGTCTGAACTTGTAGCTCAATCACACTAATCAGAAACAAAATGGATAAGTACCACTCCTCAAGAGGGAACTCAAAGGATTTCCTCAGCTTGGCTAGATAGTGTATTTTAAATCCTGTGCTGCTTAAAACGAAAATAGAGGTGGTTTCTCAGTGCCCTAAATTTACCCTCTGTTCTGTAAATACTCCAGTCACATCTGGATTTACCTCAGGTTCCAGCCAGGTCCAGAGCAGAGTAGGCTCAATCCCTCCCTGGATCTTAACACTGAGCCAAAACCCTACAACTTCTCCTTCCAACACAGCAACTCAATTCTCCAGGCTCTCTGTACAATGGTCCCACTGCCTGCAGTTATTACCAAAGCTAATGGCTACCAGGCAGTGGCTGGAGCAGTTCAGCACAAAGTGTCACTTCCACGGGCAAGGCAGAGGGTGATCTCTGTGCACCAGTACAAGGCAGTCCTAGTACAAAAACTTCTTCAAGACAGAGCAGTCATCCAGGGGCATATTTTGAATGTCGGGATCCCCTTGCTAGAAATGAATGAAGAATGCAGTTCTAAACCAGACAAAGGGTTTGCAGAGACTGTGGTCTCTTGTGAGCTTAAATCAGGGTGATGCACATGCAGCACAGCAAACACATGGAGCTTTTTCTGACAATTTGTATGCTCTAAAAAGCAATTTTATGTGTTCCAGAGAAGCTCCCACAGAGTCCACTTCACTTACACTACTGTGGCCTGTTCTCTGTCTCTGCTTAGACTCCTGATGCATGGCCTCACCCTCAGCTTTGGTCAACAACCATGCATATTATGCTGAAGAATAAAAAATTGAAATAATCATACAGTGTGCATTTATTCAGCTTTGACACTACACACAGTGTGAGCACTGTGTTACCATTTCAACATGCCAGCAAGAATGATTATTTTATGAAAATCTGCACTGTTGGTGAAGTCCAAGGGCTTTGAATTTTTTATGGTTTGCCGGCCCCTAACTGTGACAGGGTTCTGAAGCTGCCTGATTGGTTAGTGTGGGAAACAATCTCCTCATCTGTTTCAAGTTATGATGCAACAACCAACTGTATGCACAGTAATTTTCTCCTAACAAAAGGAAATAAATTTTGCTACTAATGTCCAAAGATGAATTAAAACCCCAAATATGCCAGAATACATGAATCTTCCATAGAAACATTTACAACATACATAGGTCTTTAAAGAGAAAGGAACGTGTTCATAAAGACAACAAACAATCATTAACTTCTAAAACTGCATTTCATTTCTGTCTCTCCTAAAGGAGGATGATCTGCCCCACAACATGCCAAAGCAGATTTTCCTTGCTATACTCTACCAGCCATGTGGCCATCTCTCTATAAGAGGACAAAGCTGCAGCTGCAAGGGATAGAACAGCAATTATCACCCTACTAAGTTCTTATAGCTGCCAATGGGCATAACCAGCAGTGCCAGCCTTGCTGGAAAGGGATGTGCTGGAGACATTCATCCAGGATGAACAGGGTGGGAAAACTCCAAAATAACAAAGATTAGGAAACACACTCGATGTAAAATTGTCAGATAAACCCTTAAAATCTGGTGACAAACTGAAAGTAACCAAAAGCTTCACTGGCTAGAGAAAAAAAAAACCAAAACAGTTATACCTTATCTGCTTGAGTAGGAAACTGGACAACGATCTCTGCATCTTCGGTGGAGAAGTAGTCGTTCTTAATCAAGTTATCAATCAAACATTGTGTGTTTCGGATCCTACCGACCAGAAGCTCTCGGTGAACCTTCAGCAAAACAATGAAGGACCGAGGGCTTGCTCCTGGAGGCTTTTTCACAGAAATGTCCACATTAGCACAAAGTTGGCCTTCCATAGTTGAGATACAAAGAAGCTGCTCCACCAAGCCTCATCTTTGAAAAACCGTCCATTTGTAGTGACAGGTCAGCTTGGATTTAACTGCAGGCAAACAAGAAAGCTGTCCTTCATATCACCAAACCTGCAAAAAGTAATTGTACAGAACCTCAGTTTAAACCTTATTCTATGCACATACATCCTTCAACTAGACATCACAGAATACTCCCAAACTCTGTGTAGAATCATGGCCAACTTTTTAATAACATTTCTTCCTTAGGTACTTCCATTTATTTGTTCAGGTTTTGAAAAATAAAATATCTACAACAAGCAGTCTACCTCCTGCACCAGTATTTTACTCTAGCTTGCCTCAAACACCACCACTGGCATCTGCTTTATTAACTACCTGTTCCTAGTGCATAATTTAATATTTTTTATTAGCTTTTCATGTTTCAGTAGACAAAGCAGGGCATCTGTCCAAACATAATCTGGACAAGGAAATAAACGGAATAAAATTATACTTCATAGCAATTAATTTTGTAGGAGGAATTAATTTATAGAAGCAATTCACTCTGCTTTTTCATTGTTATAAGAAGAGACTGTACAAAGTGCTGCAAATATAATACCTGTTCCTGAAAGCAAGGCCTTGTGAACTCTGAGGCAGTTTTAGCTAAACTAGGGAAAAGAGTTTAGCTTCAGGACACAAGGTTCACCAACACCAGGAGGGATGTTATTTTGAAACCATACTCTTTAGCCTGAATGCTCTCTCCTTGTCTGCAAATATGTACACATTGTATGCCCTTGTTCTCTAGGCCACCTCTTGGGAGCTCTTTTTAGATGTCCATTTATTCCTATTTTTCTCTACAGGGCATAAAGCAAGACAAATCAGGATCAAACTGCTCTCTATTATATTACTAAAGCAGGGCTTCGTGTAATTGTAGTTAATGTGCCCACCACATAGTAGGCATGAAGTTATATCGTAATTATAATTCAACAGTAAGTTCATTTAGATACTAATTGGGTACAAACTTACACATACAATTTCCCATGCAGGAAGCTAATTTTTTGCCAAGATCACAACTGAAACACCTCCACACAGACAGTGAGAATCTGCATGATCAACACAAATGACTGACAACCCCCAGTAACACGTAAAACATACTGTTGTTTCAGCAGGTCAAGGGATCTCTGGAAGAATGTCCTTAGATTCTTAGATTACAGTCATATTAACAAAACCAAAGGAAAAACCCTTCAACAACTCTGTAAATGTGCCAACTCTGCTGCTACAAAATTCTCATAATTTCCCAAAACATTTGCAGTGATGGCAAACTTTTTCAAATGCTCCCTAGCACTCCCCTGTCATGCTATAACTGAGCCTTGCCAGCTCATAGATTATTCTAAGTGACCTGCTACTGGAACAATCTCGCTTCTATGAGTTTTCTATATCAGAAGCTGCTGTCTGCATCAGTGAAGCTTCTCCTGCTTGATGCTGGAGAAAGACACAGTTCATTTTAGTGATACTAACTACTAACTACTGCATTTTAGTGATACTAACTATCTACACTCAAACCAGCAGGGCAAACCAGTTTAGCTTCTCGGATTTCCCAGTAGTCTCAACTTACGGTTGCTGACCTGCATGGATGCAGATAACTGCACTAAGAGTTGGGATCTCCAGGGGCTGAGACCTGGCAAATCCCCAGCATAACTGTTCTGAGTCACAGCCAACTCCCAAAATGGCAAAACTGTTTCAAACAAACAGAATGTAACCAAGTGATCTGAATTTCTTACCACACCAGTAAGTGACTGCATCTACTCGGACAAATCAACCTTTCATTACCACATTCAGATGACCCACCCGAGGAAGTGGCTGATTTCTGAGTCACTCAGCTTCCTAGAAGCCACACTGGCACATCTCTTTGTTCAAGAAACTTCATTCCATAAATGAAGACCAAGCATGATGAAAACATCACTTAGTCTTAAACTTTTGTAGGCTTTAGTTAAAGAGACAGCATCATCTTAAAACATGCAATAAAAATATTAACCCTATTCTTTCAAGATACCACATCCACCCAACATTCCCTGCTTGCTTCGGCTATTCTAGGACCACATTATTCTAATGCATTTTCTTTCCTTCTACGTTGTAAGAAGAACTGAGATAAATATTCAGAAAACCATAAGAATGAACCAACACGTTGTCAAGTGTACAAACCAAATAGAAGTATTTTCTTCACTATTTCAGTCCCATCTACAAAGAACGTAAGAAAAGAAAGAAGAAATACAGCAGCAGGACAGAACATGAAAAATATGGAATGACAAGAATGTCTCAAAGATGTCTGCTCTGCATCTGAATACGTCCAAGTCAGTACAAATTATGGTTGCTACTGGAAGTGGTGTGCACACAAATGCTGCAGGACAGACCATGTTCCCTTTCACACAGGGTAATCTGCAGGAGAATGGAGAAACAAGAAACCAAGAAAAAAGGAATATAAAGTAAAGCTAAACATCAGGGTAAAAAAGAGAAAGAATAAAAATGCCAAGCAGGGAAGTCAGGACTGGCAATATAAATTCTGTGCATGATGATATACTCAGTGATATTTTCAATGAAAATATTAAATTTAATGCAAAACCCTACACCATCCAGTACTGGAGTACTTAGTGCTTTTCATTAGTCCTTTTTAGTAAAAAAAATGGAAATTTCCACCATTCACAGACTAAGAAAATCCATACCAGATGAAAAGTTGAACACTTTAAATGGTGCTGGAACAGAAAGACTTCCTGCTACACGTACTCTTAGCAAAGTGTATCAGCTGTATGAAGAAACCTAACATACATGATTCTGTTTCACTAGGGCTTTCTTTGTGTTGTTGGGGGGGTTTTCTGCTGTTGGGGTTTTTTTGGTGGTGTTTTTAAAAACATGAGGCCAGTGTGTGACAACATGAGGTCTCCAGCTTATCTGCAAGCCCATCACCTACCTCTCTTTTAGGAAAGAGTCCCAGCTTCCATACTGCTTCAATGTAAGTTTTTCAGTGAAGGAACACAAGGTTACCAAGTCTCTTGTGGAAGGATCTGTCAGTTTTACAATGCTAGGTTACACATCTGGTATATTTAAAGGTAAATGCTTATGCAGCTTATAAATAGGCATTGAAAGCACTTCCTTATTAGAGTGCATACAGTGTTCTTTGCCTTATCTTGGGCCCTCCAGATGCTGGATTCAATTCCAGTGCAATTCGTGTGACTGATGTTGCATCAATCATGGGGATGCTGTTAGAAAAGACTGCGACACACATTAATGTGAGACACCTCAGTGTACTGCCTTCCATTTCTGAAAGGGCTAAAGTGAACAAAGTAATTTTTCTCTGAAAGACCCCTTAAGGCTCTTACAAGTTACAGTCAAAACAGACTACATGTTCTAACAGCAACTTGTGAACACATCTATTTGGAGAAATGAGCAAAAAAAGGGAAAGATTTGCAAGCTTGACAAAGTAGCTGAAACACCAGAACACCTAAGGAGGAATGGAGACAGACAAGACAGATGATACCTGAGTGAAGCGGGAGTCTGGTATGGGGAAACAACAGGAGAAACACTCATGGGGAAAAGCTTCCTATCTGGGAACGGAACAGACTTCTTGTTCCTAAGAGGAATGATAAAAAAAAACAATTACTTACTGAAGAGGCTGCCAGTGATGTTGGAGAGGAAATGCAGTTAGCCATTGTGAGGACAGCGAAGTCCATCAGGTGAAGAAGGCAGCAAACAGATTAGAAGGAATGACAAAGAAACCAAGAGCAGCTTACCCATCAGCTGTAAAAGCCAAGAAGAAAGGGAAGACAGGGTCTTGGCCAAATGAAAAATGTTGATGGGGATTGAAGCGATATGAGAAGCAACAGCGAGTATGGAAATCAATGCTATCATAAACCTGTGCAACTGAGAATAAAAAGAGGAAGCAAGATGCGGATCAGGCCAGGAATAAGGAGGGAAATGAAAAAGGGAAATGAAATTTGTCACAGTAAGAGGTACAGTAAAAGCATCAGTACTTACAGTAGGTTTTGTACTATCCATGTCAATAAGCTGCAGTTGGTGCCGATGCCTTCTGCATGAAGGCACTGGCACTTCTATCTAGTGCTTCGTCTGAGTTCCCTCTACTCTCAGCATTGTGCAAGCATACATACATTTCTACTTTTCCTGGCCCTGCCCTCCTCACATCCTCTTTTTACTAAGATCTCCCAGCTCTTTCTTCTAACAAAACTGTGATGCCTGTTCCACTTCCAGTGCTGCAAGACCCCTGGCAGCAAAGAATGTGCTGGTTTATTGCAACAAAGTCTTGTCAAAGGTAAATGCCATAGATAAAGGGGCTGAAGGATCTTACAGAACAGCTAAAAAATATTTCAACTTTTGGGTCAGCTAGGGAGTCCTTATTGAGCTGGCTGCTCCCAAGCAGAATGTGTAGGATGACGCAGTAAAGGCAACACAAGGAGCAACTTAATCAACAACTGTCCCTTAAAGCAACTGATTTGAGACCAATCTAGAACATTTCTGAAGAGCTGAAAACTCAGTCAATATTACTTCTTCTGCAGTCTTGCTGTTCTGACAAGAACTGTTCCTCTAAATCTGTGAAATAAAGTCCTGCGCTACTTACCTAGTTACCTGCAGCCAGTAGCTGGAATATCTTCAGGATTTACATAGCACCTAGTAGCCAGCTCTGGCAGGACAACAGTGAAGCACACAAACCTGAGTGCCAGCCCAGGGCTAGTGGAGTCCCTAGTAGTCTTCTGTCCATAGCATTCAAAACACAATCACTCTTCCAAACATGGCTGTATGAAAACAATGCTGAATTTCACATGAAATGGAGCCCTATGCCCTTATTGCCTTCAAGTCAGATTTGAGTCCTGAGAAAAGCTATTTTACAGTGCCAGTTACTCACTACAGAGTCAATACAGCAAGAGGAGAACTGGAAACTTTGCTATGCTTGGTAATCTGGACTCCTTCAAGCCAGCATAAATTCAACTTTTTGTTATCATTGGGAGAGACAGAGAAGGGACTGATTTTCCACATCTTATGTCATGTGTGCAACAGCAATCAGTCTTTGACTATAATAAGTGAATAAAACACCTATTTCCACACAACAGCTCTCACATTTAAAAGAACTTCAGCTATTTCACTTAGTTCAAGAACAGTAAAAAGCACGCAGAGATCAGGGGCAAATCGGAACATACGCTACACAAAAAGTCTGCATGTTTGATGAGAAGTAATGCAATGTATTCCCAAAAGTACTAAAAAATAGCCTTTTATTGTTATAGCAAAAATGGTGTATTGGTAGAGCTTGAACAGAGTATTCAATTATTCTGTTGGTGTGAATGAAAGCATACTCATCACACCGCACTTCACAATCTCTAACTATCATCACTGATGCTACGTATGTCAATAAATGCCCAGGGAGCCATATGTTAGCATCAGGTTCCTGTAAATCCATTACAACTCCTGTGCTCTTGCATCGCTCTGGGGTCACAGAGATCAGCATCTTTCAGCGGATTTTACTCCCTTGCCTCTCTCTTCTGATTGTATCATAAGCTTTTGTAAGCATCCCTAGTTATCTGAACAGCAACAGACATAAAAGAACACAGAAGAAATTATTTCTGCCTCCATCTGGTAAAATGACAAGCTTTTCTTTAAAAGGCACAGGCTTTGACAGAAATATTCATATCCCTCACAGGTTTTGCTCCTACACATCTTAACAGATTCTTTTGTATAAAAAGAGAACATTATATATAGTGTTTGGATGCATTAAGAAGCCCCTGTCAGGAAGACTTTATGCAGCTTCCTTGTAACTCCTTCCTGGTGGGAAAAGATCAATAAATAATAAGGAGTCACTACTAGAAAGCAAAGAAACTTTCTCCAATCAGAGAAATCTTGGGGATTTTTTTGCGTTTGTTTTTTTTTTTTTTTTGGGTTTTTTTGTTGTTGTTGTTGTTTTTTTTTTGTTTTTGTTTTTTTGTTTTGTTAAGAGACAGAGGAGGAGGGGGCAATTTACTGCTGTCTATAAACCTGGGACTGCTTTTCTACTGTCATTTACTATTTTCACATTCAACCAGCAGTGAATCCTACAGGATGGAAGCATGGCCAGGCCACGGAGCACCATCCTTCCCTGCGAACCGTTCCCGCCTCCTTCTGTTCCAGCTCCTTTCGCGTTAGGTCAGCAAAGCACCGGGGCCTAGGCGAGCGCCGCGGGAGTCCGCGCACGGATTGGGATTTCGGCTCCGCTTTCGGGGAAGCGAATGCTCACCGTGCCCCGCTACCGGGGCAGCGAGGCGGGCGCCAGGGCAGGAGCGGAGCGATGCAGTCCTCCCACCTCCTCCGTCCCCGAGACCTCGCCACCCTTCCCCACCAGCCCTCAGGAGCACAACATCCTCGCCACCATAGGGAACAGCATTTTCGCCGGGCAGCGCTGCTGTGTTGCGTGCTTCGGAAGGCGCTGTCCCCACGCCGAGGCGCTGCTGCCCGTCCCCGCTCCTTGTCACACAGCGCCAGCCGCCGCCTCCCCCGGGCGGGACGGACCCTCCTGAGGAAACACGAAGGAGCCCCCACGTTTCCAGCTCAGGAGCGGCGCAGCCCTTCTCCTCCCACCTTGCAAGCCTCTCAGGCGGTACCACAGAAACTTTGCTTCACAGAAACCAGACACTCGAGCTCACACCCGCCAGCCCTCTCCCCCGGCGGCCTCCCTGCCCCCCGGCCCATCCCCGGCACTCACCGCGGCTCCCAAGGGACGGAGCCCAGGGGAGGAGCCCACGGCCGCTTCCCTCACCCCTCCGCCCCACACCCGGCCTCTCCTCCCCGGCGGGAAGCGGCTCCTCCCCGCGCAGAAATGGCCCAAGGCTTCCCCTTCACCAGCATCGCATTCCTCTCCGCGCCCACACCTCCACCCCCGAGAGGTGCTGGGGAGCCCTCTGCAGCTACCATTTCCCTCGGTCAAGCTCCCCCCTCGCAAAGCAACTGCCGGGGTATTATTACTGTTTCCTTCACCCATTTTGAGGTTGAAAAGACGAAAGGTGCAAGGTAAAGGTAAGGCAGAAGAAGTGGTGCTGATGCAAAGAGTGTTTCGCGCATAGTTTTGCACTCCCTACTGACATTACATCCATTAAAAAACACAAACAGCTAACGGAAGCTTCAGCTGCATTCCCACATCACCAGCTTTCATTTCCATAAGCAACGCAGTCTGCACAGGGAGGTGTCGGAGTCTCTCTCTCCGGAGACATTCCAAACCCACCTGGACGTGTTCCCGTGTCACCTGCTCGAGGTCACCCTGCCCTGGTAGGGTGTTGGACTGAATGACCTCCAGAGGTCCCTTCCAACCTTAATCTGTGATTCAGTGATATTCTTGAGGGGTGCACACTGAACAGGCATGGCAGAGGCTTGGTAATCACGATTTTATTTACTAAAACTAGACAGTGCTAATACAGAAAGTACCATGTTTTACAGCAGTCACTGTGCCCAGCTCTGGAAACAGGCATATTACATCAGGACAGCAGCTACACACACCTGGCAGAAGTTTATAGAAAATATTTTATACAGAGAAGACATGGTCAGTCTGTTATTTTATCATTTCTTTATCCAAGCAGTCACACAGTGACCTCAATTATATCTTACACCTCTCTGTACATCAAGAGAAAAAATACACTGTAGAGAAGATAAGCCAAATCTCTGTGATTTGACATCTTCCAGGTTGTCAGTTTTTCCTCATCCCCCATAGACTAACTGCAGGGGTTGCAAAGTATCATGAAAATAAATACTCTGTACGTTACAAAAGCTTCCAGTTTTGCATTGGATTGTCAAAGCTGTGGGGAGAAAAAAAAAACAAACAAAAAAAAATACAAGAGGCCAAGTCTGTTCATTTGGGGTTTAACAGACAAACAAAACCACAGAATAAATGTGCTAGGGCTCAAAGGAGACTTTCTGATTTCACTGGACCAAGGCCTAGATAGGCAAACAAGCCAGTCAAAAAGGTAATTTAAAAAAACGCTTGGAAATATCAAACTAAAATGAATTCTTTAAAAATCTCTTGGTTACAGTGAACCAGTTCACCTATCACAATCACTAGATATTGAACGGAGGAAGCTATGGTGGTTTGAATGAGATGCTTTGCATGAGTTGTCTTCATGCCTAGGCTGCCTTTTGGACTTAAGCTTTAAAACATATAAGGAGTTTAAAAAATGCTACTTTTCTTTTTTTGTTAACTATAAAATAGGAACAGGTTGGGCTCTAAAACATTAAGAGAACTAGCAGAGAAAAAGATTTAGCCTTAGAGTTTTGATTTTACATTTGTTAGATGCAAAGTAATCTTGTACAAATACAACTTTTACAAACAGATTACCTTATCCTGCAGCCCTTATTCCTCAGAAGGCAACAGGTGCCAAAATTCATGAAGATGGCCTTTTTCTTTTAAAAAGGTCAGTAAACTGGACATGAAGCACAAATTTGCATGCAGCACTGCACGACAGTTACAGAAAGATAATTTCTAAATCTGCAATGTACTTTCAGCATATACTTCAGCATGTATTCAAGCTATACATACAAAAAGAAGTTATCAGTGTCAGTGTGTCTTCAGACTGCAAGTTATGTCTAATGGTTTACTGCAGATGCACAGCAAACTCATCTTTTCTTGACAAATTAAGAAACTGCTGATCAGCACAGTGAGGAGAGGTATCTAAATCAAGGTGAATGGCCAAGCAAATGCAGAGGTATTCTATGCAGAATTTATTTTCTCTGCTTTAATAGCAGCTTCAATCTCTTCCATGATTGGCACTGGTCCTGCATAGTTATTAGTTTCAATAGCTTCTAATTTCTCCTGATAATCAGTTGGCAAGCCATTCTGTTTTGCACCCATGCAGATAACCTATAATTAAAAGGGGAAAAAAAAAAGCCTTCAGTAATAGAAAGGACAGACTCCTCCAAACAATCACTTGAGTAGGAAGAACCATTTAAGTTACCCAGAGAATTTATCTCAAACAGCACTATTTGAACCTAAGGTTTTGGGAGACCACTGAAGACAGAACACCGTGAACAAAATTACCCTGAAATGGCTTTTAACTACCCCTGAGAATCTACTGTGTTACTGAAGTGCACAAGACCCTATAATTAAGCAGTTATTCAGTTATCCCATTCTTTCTTCCAGACAGGATGGTAACTTCAATAATACAATAATATATGCTGCTTCTCACTCAGGCGTGACACTAAAGTTGGCCAAAGATTTAAAAAGCAATTATTTTAAAAACTAACCTGTCCAAAGGACAACAACGAGTACCTAGACAGGGTACAGGAGTAACAGAAACAGACATTTAACTCAGTGAAAAAGCACAGATTCCTTAGTTTGTTAGCAGCTTTCCTTCCACACATAAAATAAACTGAAGTATTGGTGCAGAAGAAAAGATGCAACAGTGAGATGAAAAGAGGAAGGTGTAGGAACACAGCTTGAAGAAGACACCAGCAAGCTTGCATATAGAAATGAACATTCTAAATATGCTTGCATGCATTTAACAGCATGCATTTCAAGGATGAGGTGTCTAGAAAGAATGAATTTTGCCACAAAAAGTACATAACAGTAGATTAATGTAGTTTGATCACTGTGCACTGATGCAGTCATCTTTTAAGTTTTTAGCTCTCCTGCCTAGTTAACTTAAAAAAAACATCTGGGGGCAGAGGAGAAGAACAGGACTAACGACTGTTCCTGACAGGACCAGGAGGGAATGATAAAGTTGACAAAGTTGCCAACAGGGGAGGTCTGCGCTTACAGAATACCAATGAGAGCTAACACACAGCAGCAGACTATGTATTAACTCCCTGAAAAGCCCTAAAGATCTGCCTTGCTACAAGGTGGGTTGGCAGGGAAGAGGTTTGTGGAAAAGCAGAGCCTGCTTTCTAAGCAAGCCCGCTTTCTAAGCAAGCCCTGTCTTCAGCAGTCCCACAGCAGCTGGCCTTAGCTGTGCTCCTGGAAGTCAATTCATACGAGTGAGTTCCTCAGTTTGGAGAAGGTGGCACACTTGGGATTTAACTAGGCTCACTCCTAGTTTCTTTAGTTCAGGTAGGAAAAGCCAGCTGCAGTGATGTCTGTGTAGCAGCACTAAAGCTGCACCGCTCAGACACACAACCACAGCCTGGGCCTGCACAGATGTCACATGCTAAGCAGGTCAGGCCTGCTGTGTTACTGGATCATGTGTCTCTACAGAGTCAGTGTTGCAGAACAGTGTTGAAACACTTCTGCCTCACCAGCCATCGAGGGGGAACCCTGCAGTGCTCTGCAATGCTACTGGAGTCCTGTGATGTACTGGTAAAAGGCAACAGGTTCACTCCTGTATTAAGCCATAGCAAGTACTTCCCAAGACACTAACGATAATCCACGTCCTGGAAACTACAAGCCAGGTGCTGTATTTTCCCCACAGAAGCTTCCCTCTGTCTTTTCACTGGAGTATATTAATTTTTCAAACAGAGAATTCCCACATGTATGTGAACAATATCCTCCAGAAGTCCTTGTCCCAATCACAGCTAATTCACAAGTTAAACAGGGACTTCCTGTAAGGTATAACTAAACCAAAAACCCCAAACTGATTTAATAGGCCTGTAAGAGCTAGCAATCTCCTGTGAACATCATTACAGCAGTACACTGCACAAGAACTGTTACACCTTTACAGTAGTCATGCCTTCCATCCACTTCTTAAAATACTTCTTAAATAGCACAGAAGTACTACATTATAAACTGCTGTACACTCTTCCAAAACTGAAGTGATGCAACACCTACCTTTTTGTACTGTGGAGAAGGGGGACCAGAGACATAGTCCTTCATCTGGTAGCTTCGACAGGTCAGTGCCTTTCCTGCTTGAGTGTGGACATTAACTTCTATTGGGACATAAATGCCATCCTCAACTCCCTCTTGCCTGTAAAAGACATACATTCCTTTCATGTCAGTTAACCAATCCATCTTTGAAACCAACCATGCAATTAAACATATGGATTTATTATAACAGACTTCAAGGCAGGGCACCGGTCTGTGCTTTAATATACTTAAAGAAAAACAAATAAAGCAAAACATATTTCAATGCTTTTTGTGCAAACTTGTTTCATATTAAAAAAAAATGTTTCTAGAGAAGCAGCAGCATTCACTTTTATCATTTAGGCTCTGTAAGAAATGATGACTTGTGATTAACCTGCAAAGTCAGAAAGAGAATGTTCCTAAAGTAATTACTGTGGAAGACAGGTAGACAGAAAGAGAAAAAGAAGCAAGATTATCATAATTACTGAGCCAGACACATGTTCCTTAACTGCCACTCAGATAAAGAAACAATTGCAAAGTTTTATCTTGTCCATTATGTTACATTTTAATAAGGGGAAACTTGCACAACTTGTGCAATGCACTTTCCAGTTAATAATCCAAGACACCTTTTAACTTGCACAAGACATACACAACAGTAATGAGCTAGGTCAGGGCAAAAAAACATTTTGGTTTTTTTTTTTTTTTATTAGTAAAATCATGCTTCAGAAAACAAACACTCAAAACCAAGGCTACCTATTGTCCTCAACCACTGGCATCCAGCCACCAATAAAAATCTGAGGAAACAGTAAGAAGTAAATGAGAAGCTTAACCAATACAAGAGACTTTATAGCACAATTAACTTTAGATGTATTTTAGCTATGAGTCATAACATGGTTTTAACCCTGCTTGTTCAATATAAATTTAACAACTCATCTTTTTTTCAAAGACTTGCTACCATTTCAAGTTATTTAACATACATAATGTGGGCCATGTTAGGTGAGTAACTAGTTTAAATGCAAGTACAGACTGGAAGCTAACTGCAGATTCATGGCCAACAGACTACAAAATAAGTCACATGGTTGTGTGAGAGCAAGAAAGCTGTTTAGTAACATCCACTGCTAGACTCTATGAGGGTAAGTCATGATTTAGTCTGTTACTTACAGATTTGTGAAGTACAGAAGACAAAAAACCCCCACAGAAGTGACTGTGAGACAGCAAAAAAAAAAAAGAATTTGATGCCAAAGAGTTCTGCCATCTAAGCAAAAGGTTCCCCTCCCATATTTTTTTTCATATATTACATTGTTTTGTTAGTGTTTCATTCCCTCCTCTCTGCTTCTGGATAACAAAGCACAGACTTTACCCAGACCAGGAGGGGTAAAAAAAAAAATAAAAAAAAAATAGTGCATTTTTTTTTATATATATGTTAATTTCAGGAAATAACTTGATGGAGAACCTACAAATACATCAGCCTGCAGGCAGCCAAATGATCCTAAGACCTTCAGCAGGAGCACCTTCAAGCTCATTTGAGTGGGTTGGGAGCAATTCTCAGAAGAGCACTGTTGACTATGATTATAAAAGCCAAGAACACATCCCATTTCCAGTTCACCTCCATGGCATCAATGAGGCAACAGAAAAAGTGATTTGTGTGCTAGTGTCCATGCTGCAGATTTTGGTGGTGTTACAGCACTCAAGTCTCTAATACCTTAGCAAGCACTGAAATTTATCCCGTCAAACAAATAGCAGGGATCTGCAATCCTATACTATGTCAACAGTAAACAATGTGTAAACACTTATGGAAGTCAAAGTACAAAATACTGTCCCCATGGAGGGGAAACACAAAAGCAGATGCTGTCAGACAGGATCATCAAACTTAGGAAGTTTATGCTTCAGGAAAGCATGGTAAATCAGGAGTTTTAAGTAAAGGTCAGCAGAAGGGGGTCATGACATTTAAGTGCTACTGTAAGCAAGAGCAGAGGAACTCGGGAGATCATAAAGCAGGGACATGTGAAGCTGTCCCCAAGCACAGGAATGCCAACTAGATGCCCTCTTGCTTGAAGCTAACACTCCCAGCCAGGACAAGAGTGCTCAGAGTGGCCATTACCATAACCTGCTAACAGAACTTGGGCAACAGTTTCTGTTGTATTTCAGGTTCACCATAGGCAACAAAAAGCACATTGGAACCAAGTTTCAGGGCCAGGGTTTTAAGGACATGTTTACACAGTGAAATTGCAACAGCACCAGAGACAGGAGAATAGTATTGAGGTAGTGCTTTCACTGGGTTTACTATGCCCTGCTCCCTTGTTTTCTACTGGAATTGTCAGTGATGAACTGCTCTCAACAAACAGTCCTTCTGTACCAGAAGCAGCATACTGTGCAGGCACATCTCAAAAGGTGCAACAAGCACATGGCAGCAGGGAAAGCTTTGGAGATTACATTCTAAGCCCTGTCTTAGACCCTGCAAGAAGTTGTGCTATTCATTGGTTTGTTTAACCAGGTGGTCTTTCAGACTTCAGCCTGAGAGCAGTTTGCTCAGGGCTCCTTGAACATCTCTTAATTACCAGGCACAGTCAGGCTCTCCCATTCCAAGGGGGAAACACTAACACCCAGCTCTCTGCCTGGATGTTCCTCAAGGTCACAAAAGCTTACATCCTTTGAAGAAAAGACACATTAAATAATTTCCTCAAAAGGCCCCTTTTCCTGTATTAAAGATCTCTCTTCTGCAGTCTTGTCCTTATCCCTTCCTTTTCTGCTACAACTGGAATCTACAGATGTATATAGACAGACATTAATGTCAGTCTCAAAGGAAATTCTCCCTAGAGTAATGGGAAAAACACCATAGGACAAATACAGATTTTAGAATCTTGTAAGAGACATGCAATTGGGAAGACAGGTTAAAAAAAAAAAAAAGAACATGACCTATTGACTTCAAATCAAGGTCCACAGATTGTTAAAATACCCCTAAAAGTAGCCTTAGCTTGAAAACAAAACTATTTTAATCACAGATATGTCTGAAGTCAATACACATACTGTGAAATAGAATTAACATACTAAAATCAAAAGCATCTTCTTGATTCCAACACCATAGCTTCCACACAGCTCTTTACCAAAAATTAACTAATTTTCAATTGCTCTCTAATGTAATAGAAGACAGCAAAACTTAAGTCACCTACTTATCCAGTGAACTTAAATTGCAAGTGCTCATTTTCCACACTATTCCCCACACTTCGTCTCCGGGGCTCTGAGCAATGGTAGCTGTACCTCCATGCCAGACAGAACTTGTCCTGCCTTGATGGTGGCCAAACTCGAGCTTAAAATCCTGCAAATGAAAGCAACACAGAGAATCAATTTCCACTTAAAATTAGAGCTATTGGCTATTCTTCATATGAAAGGGGCAGCCAAACGACAGTGGTACATGTAGCCAGTTGGAGACACAGAAGGAAGAACAGACAGGTGCCACCTGGTGCCAAATCCTTTGCAGGTTTTTGCGATAAGACTTAAATGCTACTATGCAGGATCCAGGAAAACAGTAAAGAAGTCTACAAGATTATGAGCTCTGGGTCTTGTCCTCATGCACTAATAAGACTACCCAACTATAAAATACTATCCCTTGTATTTTACAATATTTTGTGCCATGTCATCACTCATCTGGAACCTTTTTGGGTATTTTTAAGTCAAGCTGTATGTCTCCTTCAGTGGTCTTATTCAGGTTTTTGCAAGTAGAAACATTCTTTTAGAAAACACGTATTACTTTTTCTTACAAGCAATATCAAATATAGGTATATATGAAAAAATGAATAATGGGTTATTCAACGGTATCAATGTAATTTCTCACCTGACTCAATGCACTCAGTATTATTACTTATTACACTCTACTTATTAGCCAATTTGTGGATCCTTCCCTAGCAGTACAGAAGGGAACCTCTCCCCAGTCCAAACCACCAAGCTTTAAGGAATACCACCTGCTAAACAAAAACAAAAATAAAACCCAAACCTACACAGCCCCACAGCTTTGTGTATTTCTTGCAACCACCCTCCTGAAGCTATGATTTTGATTTGAAATATACACATGTGCACATTAATATTCCCTCTGAGTCACATCACTCTCTTGTAATATGTCCTAATAGATATAGGAAAAAGGTTGCAAAAAAAAAAAATGCAGTTGGAGGCATACACACAGAAAAACAGTGCTTATCAGAACACCTATCAATTTTTGTGTGTGTGCAGAAGTGACAGCAGCCTGGCAAAGCCACACCGTTATTCCATCAACAGAGTCATCTTCCTGCACCATAAAATGTCCCCTCTTTAACCAATTTCACTAGAAAAAGGTTTACTTAGATGCACCAAGTTATTTGCACAGAAGTCCAGCCAAGTCACAGACTGAAGTTATAGATGAGGACAAGTGATTGCAGGGCAGCCCCAAGGAAGGAAATACCTGGATAGAGTCAAGTACTCTCACCAAAAAAAAAAAGGAAAAAAACCCCACGAATTTTTACTTTATTCCTCCAGTTAAATTTACTTGGACCTGACCTGCACTGAATAGCTACAAGGAGCTGTACAAAATCATCAGGCACCACCCAAAAAACAGCAGAGATCACACAGAAACAGCACAATTAACTCTGGTTCTGGAAGCAGGAAACTCTAAATTTCACCATGTGTGCAACTGCATCAGGTGCTGCTGGGAAGATGGGAAAAAACACAGTAGATACTTTCTTGGGTCAAGAGATTGGTCTTCGGTCCTTCTAAGTAGCAGTGTAATACCCTCCTGTGCTTGTTACGTATCCCATTTCTTAACAGTTTTTGGCTGAAGATTAACAAAGCTTCCAAAAGTAAAATTCGAGGGAAGCTTAGCTAAACTTCAACTAAAGTTTTTACTTTAGTTTAGGATCCAAAGCACTCTGGTTACAGGCTGTTTCTCTTTTTTTTTTTAGACCAAGTGGCACTATCACAGAGCAATAAATAGGAATCAGCTCCAACCTTCCTGCAGTCCCTCACTCCCTAGCACCAGTGATTTTCCTGCTGGAAGCAATGGAGTGAAGCTACCTGGTCAAAGGCCAGCTAGAGAAGGCAGCCAACCTGCAGTGGGGCAAGAAGTGCTTACTGGCTAACCTGGAAATCAACCTGAGAGCCAGAAGAGCTGAAAAAGCTTGCTTTTATTCAAAGATAAGCACACACTACTAGTGCCTTTCTCCCTGCCTTCAGGGTCTGATCCTGCAAGGTGCTGGGCTCTCAGCACGTTCAGTGGAGGGGTAGCTGTAAGTTCCTCACGCTTTACAGGAGCACGTCTCAGCTGCCAGGTTGATAGTCCCAAGAGACACCAAGTATCTGATTATGGGGAGTTTGTTAATGACAAGTTTTTGGAACTTCTTCATACATTCTAACATAGATAATTTCCCGCCAGTTACTCCAAGAGAAACTTCAAGTCATCTTTAAGTGGTATCAAATGATGCTCTGCTCCTCCAAGCATCCTTCCATCTGCACAGATCTGTACATCAACAGCTTTAATGACCACAAGCTCGTGTTTCCAAGCCTACACTAAAGCCAAGCTGATACAATGGTATCTAATAATCCTGGCAGGTAGAGAAGTGCCCTGAAGGGTCTGTGAAGGTGTCAGCTGCAGATGTGCAGAGCTGGGTGAAAGCTTACATCTGCCCATCACACAGCACAGGGAAAACTCTTGCCTGTACCAGGGACACCTCCCACTCGACTGGTTTGCTCAAAGCCCCATCCAACCTGGTCTTGAACATCACCAGTGATGGGGCATCCACAAATTTCCTGGGCAACCTGCTCCAGTACCTCACCACCCTCGCTGTAAAGAATTTCTCTCCGCTACTTCACATTTCAAACTCCGTAGTGCTTTATACACCGGGCCATGGCTCATGGCTGGCAGCCGGGAAGGTTAAACCCTGCCAGATAATCCCGCAGCAGGGACTACCACAAACATTCCTTCTGCTGTGGGCAGCGCCGGCAGCAGGCGCTGGGTCAAGAAGCATAGGATGGCCAGGGTTAGAAGGGACCTCCCGAGATCATCTGTCCAACCCCTCCTGCCAAGGCATGGTCACCTCAAACAAGTGAGACAGGAACGCGTCCGGGAGGATCTGGAATGTCTCCAGAGAGGGAAACTCCACAACCTCCCTGGGAAGCCTATTCAGTGCTCTGCCTCCCTCAACATAAAGAAGTTACTCCTTATGCTGAGGTGAAACTTCTTCCGTTTTAGTTTACGTCCATCGCTCCTTGTCCTGTCACTGCACACCAGGGTACAGAAGCCGGCACCATCGCCTTGACGAGGACCCCCCGCCTGATCCGTGCTGGGGCCTCCACCGTGGGAGGAACGGACGAGCTGCAGCACCGGACCGCAGGCGGCCGCGGGGACACGCGGCTCCTCGAGGACACCCGAGCTCCCTGCAGGAATTGTGGGGCTCCCTCAGCTCCCCCGCGGCCCCGCGGCCCCTCACGCACCTGCAGGCGCGCCAAGGCGCAGAGCGCGGCCGAGGGGTTGCGCAGCAGCAGCCGCTCCCGCAGCAGGTTGCTGCCATACGCGAAGTACAGGAACCAGCAGCCGCTCTCGCCGCCCGGCTCCATCGACGCGGCCCGGCACGGCCCCGCCGCCGCTTTAACACCGCCCTCCCGCCCCGCCTTGCCCGCCGCTTCCGCCGCCGCGCGGGCCGTGACGCAGAGCGGCGGCAGCGCCGGTGGACGGCGCCAGGCGGGATCCTGGCGGGGCAGGGCCGCGGATAGGATAGGACAGGACAGGACAGGAGGGGAGAGGAGCACTCCGCCCCTCCGTCCATCCGCCCTTCCTCCCCTCCGTCCATCCAGCCGGGAGCGGGGAAGGAGCGGTGCTGGGCCGGAGCCTCCGCGGCGGGCAGGGCTGCGGGGCTGAGGCGCACAAAGCCACCCATGAGTTCAGGGGCTCGGTCTCCTCCTTCATCTGGCTTAGCTCAGAACATTGGAGTCTTGGTTTGGATAGCATAGAAAAGTACCCAAGTTTTAGGAGAAAACTCTCACCTTGTTCAAAATGTACACGCTCTTTGAAAAATCATCACAATTGTTAAAACTCTTGAGTGCTGAGAAAAAATGGGGGTTTGTTTGTTGGTTTGGTTGTTTGTTGGTTTGTTTGTTTGGGGTTTTTTGTGTGTAGAATGTCGAAAGTTCCAATAATTTAAACAGTGTTACGAAAAGCTGGTTGGCTTTTTTTTAGAAGAATGTTACTTTAATACAGAAGAGTAGCAATTGCTACGTCCTTAATTATAATCCCTATGCAAGATTTTTGTTTTTAGAAAGAAACATCCACCTCAGCTCACAAGGAGCAGCTCAAAGAAAGTCCGAACAGGTAGCACAGCACACGCAGCTGTGAAACCCTGCGTGTTCCAGTATCTGAGGGGCATCCTGAGGCGCATCCTCCGTGGGCAGGAATAGGCTGTCAGTGAGCAGGGCCTGCAGCCGCTGGTAGCCAAAAAAGCATCCTGGCCACCTCTGAGATAAACAGTGATGATTTGTAAACACATTCCATGAGAAGCAAGGTAGCGCGGCTTTTCCTGGCTGGGAGAGCTCACAGCAGAGTAAGACAGGAATGTGCAAAGGTAAAAGGTGAGAACATGCTGCTATGTGGGTAGGCAGAGCTGCACACCCATGCACCCCCATTCCTCTCCTTCCCTGACATAAATAATGCTGGCATTGGGGCAGGAGGAGCCCTTATTACTGGCTGCTGAAGCAGTATATACATATATATAACAGATACAGCATGAAAGGTTGTAATTAACAATAGCATAACTGTTAATGGTGAGATCCCACTCATTAATGCAGTTGAAGTAGCCCTCAGTGCAAGTTGGCTTCCTGAACACAGGCAGCTGCTGCAGGATTTAGCACAGGATCCCTGGCAGCACAGTGCCTGGCCTCTCTTAGCCTCTCTCTGTGCCTCTCTGGGCACAAACTCATCCTGCAATACAGAAGGGAAAGCAGCACCTTCCTTCAATGGTGTGTTCAGTACTCCATTCAAGTCTCTGCTTTAGTTTTCCCATCACAGGCATTGGGAAAGACAGATTCATCATGAAGCGCGTAAAGTGATAAAAGTGATTCTGATCCTTCCTGACTAGTACCTTTCTATTTTTAGGGATTATTTTTCTTATGTAGGAACCAAGTACTGTAAAGTGAGAGGGATTACACAGGTCATAGGAATATACAGCAAAACTCCCTGACTCTAACTCCTTACAACAACCGGTAGCCTAGCATCTCTTTTGAAAACCTGCTTCTGGTATATGCTTTTAGTCCCTTTTCCCTAAGGACATGCAAACTCCATGAGAAGTCTCTCTCTCCCTCTCTCATCTTCCATCAGCTTCTGGCCTGTTGCCTAATTTCAACCAGAAAGCAAGGGGCTTCAAAGATATCTAAGTTTCTGCTGATATTGGGGAAAGAGTCAGGAGGACGGCTGTGAGACAGCAGGGATCCCACAAGGGAAGCTTCCAGAGGGGCCTGTAAAGCCCAAGGGACTAAGCCTGCTGGTAAACAGGTTTTCCAGCCTAGGTGCTTGCTGCACTACATGTTTGGGCTTTATATGAGCTGTCCCTTGTGAGCTGAGATGGATATTTCTTTCTAGACAGAAAAAGCTTGCATACTAATTGTAGTAAAGCTTGTAACAATTGTTACTCTTTAATCTCAAAATGACATTCTAAAAAAACCCCAACCAACCTTTCATAACACTTTTGAAGTTACTGAAACTTTTGGCATTCTGCTTATAAAAAGCCATTCTTTTTATCAAGACTCGGAGTTTCAACAATTGTGATAATTTTTCATTCAAAAAGCATGTAGATTTTGAACACGGTGAAACTTTTCTCCTAAAGCTTTTGGTTTTTGCCATGCTGTTCAAATCAAGACTTTAATGTTATGAGCTAAGTCAGATGATTGACAAATAAGGAGGTGGAGCCCCTGATCTCGTGGCTGGGTTTGTACACCAGAAAACCTCTGTTAGCAAAGGCAGCTGGAAAAATTCCCATCAAATTTATGGAAAGAGAATCAGTTTAAAACACTGCCACTTGCAATTCCAAGTATTTCATCCTTCAAAAAGGTATTTTCAAATTAAAATCTTTAGAGGTTTCCATTTTCTGCAGTCTGTACTGAACACCAAGCCTATTATCAAGAAACATGAGCTGATATTTCCAGGAGCATGGTTTTCGTATGCATGGTAGACGTAACATGATGCTAACTCAGTTGCTATCTGAACTACCTAGGTAAACCTTAGATCTATGGTGATTGCTTTTCTGAAACTGATTCAACCAATTTGCACTTCTGAAATCCATTTCTTCCCAGATGGCCAGTCTGATGGCAAGGCAGCATGGGAGGGAAGTGATTTTGCTCTGGAGTAAAAGCTTTGCTAGTCTTTCTGTGGATGTATGTCCAAATCATGACCAAATGGCTGTATGTGCATAGGGAAATACTTGGGGACTATGGGCAGACCTTGCTTGGAAACCAAGTTTACAACAGCAAGAACAGGGAGGAGGACCTTTCCTGTAGGAATTTTAGTAGAAACCTGCCAGGCTTTGGTGGTGCTTCCAGATTTCACACCTCTGCTGCTTTGTGGCCTTTTCAGGTGAAAATTAACTCTCCAAGAGAGGAGTGCATTAAATTAAATCCTGTTTTGTTTTTGTGTTTTTTTGTTTTTTGGGGTTTTTTTTTTGAGGTAAGTCAGTTCTAGGTGATCTCCAGAGCAGCTGACATGAGACCTGTGTTAACCTGTTTGAAGCCCCAAACAATTTGGAAGCATTGTTTCCCTACAAAACCTGCACACAGTAAGCAGTCAGGAGTATGCCTCCCGTTCAGGACCTTCCCAAACATGGGCGAAAGCTCTGGATATCCACAGCTATTTGTGCATTGTCTGTGGAGGAGATCAACAGGCTTATTTATGCAAAGAAAGCAGGAATTTGTTTCCATCAGTTTTTTTCCTAGATGTAATATATTCCTGAGCATATCCCACGTAGTTTTTTAGGGGGGAGAAAAAGGAAATTAGGGGAAAATAAGAAATTAGGGAAAAAATGAGATGCAGTGGGGTAAGTAAAACCTCCTGAAATGTCTGCCAGTCACTCAACATGCCTCCGTACCACTCCCTTTACACCCCATGGTTGTTGCTGCACGAGCCATAATTGATATTGCAGAAAGAAAAGAGAACCTGGAGGAATAATAAGGACAACTGATGCAAATGAACTGTGTGTGCAGTCCTCCCCACAGCTTTTCACTCCTCCCTGAGGAGCCCTAGTAGGATGTGCACTGCAATTACTATTTCATCAAAATGATACCCTTTTGCTGCAAGATGGTTACAGTTGGTGGTAACTTCTTAATACGGTGTGCAGGGTCTAGGGATCTGCAGAGATTTTATGTTCATGCAAATGAATGCAAATTATTTTACAAGGTATTGTGATGTTGCTATGCTTGTTCCTTCCCTACAATACAGGGACCACACTGTCCTGCAGAAACTCAGGCTCTTTCCCTGCCTGCTTGACAGAATAGCCACTAACCCATACGTCTTGTGGCTTGGCCCTGTTGACAACCAGGAGAAATATCCATTATTCATTTTGCAATTCTGTTCTCACATGTTTCCACAAATAGTGCAGTCATTTAGGAGAGGAACTATTAAAATGGCTGGGTCAGTGCATGTATCCACTTGCCTTTTTTTTTTGGTTCTGCCTGATGCCAGTGTGAGTTTTGGGCCCGTCCTGGGGCAGCCGTGAGCTTTCCCTGCCTGGCTGCTGCACACTCAGTGTGGTTCTGAGATGTCACTGTGCAGTCGGTGCCATCTGAGGTCTACAGGTACTTGCATGTGTGACCTCAGCAACTGGTTAATAAACCTTGCCAGATATGTCTTGTTTCAAAGGAAAAATGCTGCATTGTACTGCAGAGACTCTACCTGGCACCCAGTGTTTTTATCTTGTGTATGAATGTACAGTGGGAACAACTTAATAGTGGGAACAACAAGCAAAATCCCGTGTGTGTCAGAAAAAAGAGGTTGACCCTCATCATCTTTGTGGAAGTGCATTCCAATTCTGTCTTTTTTTCCTAGGACCTAGTGTTTAACTTCTCTCATTGTAAAGCTCTTCTGAATGATAGCAGTTCTCTATTGATACAACACAAATGGTTACAGGAGATCTTCTCAATCTCTTGATTAATGAAATCTCTTAGTTTGCTGTGTCAAGAGGATTTGTCAGCGTGATGTTTCTGTGTCCTGCTGTCTCAGGGTGCATTATCTTCTCCCATCACAGAAGTGATTGCTCCTTCCAAAGGGGCAGTTCGCATTGCCGTCTGCCTCTGGCAGGGGCTTGTGTCTCACCAAATACCAAACAGGTTTTCTCTCAAGTCTGTCAAGTACTTGAGGCTTTTTTTCCCGTGAAAGTTATGGCTATCAAATGCAGACTAGCAGATGAAAAGGCTGTGTCCTGCTGTCTTTAGGCAGCTTTGCTATTTAGTGTTATTTTTACAATGTGTTTTGGTTTTGGTTTTTTGAATTATCTTTAATACTTAGTATTATTTACAGGTTTATGTTCATTTGCTTTATTCCCGTCCTTTTACCTTCTGTAGGTTGAGGGCAGTCTTGTTTATTTCTCCTTTTATTCTCTTCCCACACAAAAAAATTATCAAATAAAGTCAGTTCCAGATGGTGTTTTCCAGCCCTGTATTACCCTATGGCTTTACAGTTGAACCCTGCAGTATATTTCATACAAAGTTGATACTTCTCCTTTCGTACTGCCATGTCTGTAACCATTTCTGTGCTGCAAACCTTCAGCCTGCAGAAGACATCACATGGCTCCAGCCATGATAGAGGAATATGTCTCACAGCCACATCCTTTCCCAGAAGCAATATCACTGAACTTCTTGAACTCTGAGGGCAACTATCAGATGTCGGGATGGACAGAGGCCATAGTATTTCTGTTTGTAAGAGCAGTGCTAGAGCAGTTGCAGGAGCATGTGACATGGATGTCAAAACAGGCCCTGGTTGTACTGTTCCTCCTAGTTCTGCAAAGATCTCACAAAACACGGTACAGATCTCCACCGAGTGATTCTGGGCAGAAATGTAACAATTACTGGTAAATCCAGTTCAGTCCTTCCACTGGGCTGGTGGCTTGTGTGGATGCTTTTGTTGTGGAATAAAGGCAGCACTGTTTTTTCATTTGTTTTAAACTCATTTTAGCATGACATAAGCTAAACCAGAAAAATCCCTATGTGTCAGAAAAAGAGGTTGACCCTGAGCATTGCATTGGAGGGACAACAGCAGTTTGAGCTGTGGCTTGCCATTGCTCTGCTCCTCTGTGTAAGCAGATCGTTGAACTGGTGGTAAGACCTGGTCCAGCTCAGCTGCACAGAACTTGACTGGGGTTAGGGGGTTGGCAGTATTTTCTTCCCTTCCTCACTTGTTGGACCAAGTCCAGAGAAGGACCACTAAGATGATTAGAGGAACAGAGCACCTTTTGTATGAGAAAATGCTAAAAGAATTGGGATTGTTCAGCCTGGAGATGAGAATAGTCTGGGGTGACTTATTGTGGTCTTTCAGTACCTGAGGAGAGTTGACAAGAAAGATGGAGAGAAACTTTATACCAAGGGCATGTAGTGACAGGACAAGGTGGATTTGGGTTAGAGTTACGTTTAGATTAGAAATTAGTAAGAAATTCTTTATTGCTAGGGTGGTGAAACACTGGAACAGGTTGCCCAGAGAAGTTGTGGGTGCCCCATCCCTGGGATTGTTCAGTGACAGGTTGGATGGGGCTTGGAGCAACCTGGTGTAGAGGAAGGTGTCCCTGCTCATGGCAGGGGATTGGAACTAGAGGATCTTTTAGGTCTTGTCCAACCCAAACCATTCTATGATTCACTGATGACAATGATACAATGCAAAACCAAGAGGGGAAGAGAGCAGCAAGCTCTGTATCTCTGGAGACATTGGGGCAAGAATATTAACACTACTCTGCCATCTACGGGCACATCTCAAGGAGAAACAAGAAAGAGTAAATCCTTTGTCTCTCAAAGCTGTTTTTCTTTTCATCTTGCACTTCTACATTGTTGCATTTTAATGACTGTATTCTTAGCACTTGTTCCCAGTGATGGGGCACTTTGCTTACCACTTCTCTCCTCTAATTTTGCTCTTTCTTCCACAGCCTCTGCCCTTGCATCAGGGATGCAACCCCTGGAGTAGAACAGGAGGAAAAACTTTGCGGTGGGAAGGGTGCTGGCACTTCGTTGTTTTCTTCACCAGAAGAACCTTCTGGGATACATCTGAGATACATCATGTACCATTTCTGTTACCTTGAGGGTCTTTCATGTTAAAAAAAGCCATCCTCAGGCTGTATCTGCAGATCCCACTCTTCATTTTATGTGAACACTGCTGTCCATAGGGCAGTGTTCACATAAAATAACCTTTTCTCCAGTTGCTGCCTGTGCTGGAGCAGTGCCAGACAGGTGGACATACATCTCTGAATGCAGTTATGGTGCTTGGGAAGGTGACCCTGGCCACCTTCCCATAGGAAAGCCAGCCCTGGTGGCTTCCATGCTGTGACAGTTGCTGTATAATTGCCTCATCTTTGCCGTTATAATTTCTTTGCAGAACAAGAGCTATGGAGAGATGGATTTTGTTTCATGCAGTCCCAGGTCTTGTAGTCTGTGGAAGTGCAGCTCATGCTGTCACACCGTTATGCCCACACCAGTGTATGTATCCTTCACTGCCCATCCTGGTGACTGCTGAACACATTGGGCAACTCCTACTAAGCCTGCAGACAGGTACTGATCTCCAAGACTGTTTGTTCCTGCGAATTCTAGGAAAGGTGCAGCTGGGGAAAAAATAAGTCTCAAGCAGCGAATGGCAGCAGTTTGAGTAAGCTGCTCTAAGACAACAAAGACTGCTCAGGAGAGAGAGAGGGGCCCAGCTACATAAAAACTTCCAATAGGAGTTGGTTTGTCAGAAGTAAAGAGACAGACAATCCATCAGAATCTGATTTCTAATGAAGCATTCACCCTTCAGTCATACAAAAATCACTCAGTCACAAGATCTGAATTCAATGGAAACAAGTTGTCTAAGGTTCAGTGCGTTGTATGGGCTTGTTTTTCTGTTCATCTCTGAGAAAGAGCCCTTCTGCACCAAAAATTCAACTTGCCAGACAAGTTAACGATGTAAGGAGCAGCCTTGGCAGAAGTTCTGCCTCAGAGCACATTTATTATTCACAGGGTTTGCAGAGTGAAGGGATATACAGAAGTCATGTCCTGCCGAGGCACAGAATGTCTCAATGACAGACAGAAAGAGAATAACGATATTTTCTTCCAAGGCATATGTGGCCCTGAGCATCTCTAGGGATGTACATTTGGTAGCTGATTTGAAACAGACTTATTTTATTTCTGCCTGCATAGAAAGCCCTGATTTTTTTTAAGAAGCCAGGAAAAAAAGAAAAGAAAAGAAAAGAAAAACATGTTTTCAGCAAGCTAGGACAGGTCCTCATTCCTTCCCTTCCACTCACAGGAACATAATGAGTGGGCAGGGAGGTTCGTGCTGTGGGTATGTTGCAAAAACAGTTGAGAATTGGCACTTCTTGAATTACAAGGGGCGTTGGAAAATAATGCGTTACAGGACTAATTGCAGCCAGCGGTTTTCACTGATCTAGTTAATCACCACTGCTTTATACCAAGTGCTCCTCCGTCATTTTCACTCTACCAAGCATTCAAAAAAAAAAAGAAAAAAAAAGAAAAAAAAAATCCGCCTGGCTCGTGCGAGGGCGATGTGACCACCAGGTGCCACTCTCGCTCCACGGGGAATACGAGGAGCCTGCAAGGCTGGGCACCGCTGGCAGGAAAAGCCAAATCGAGCAGCCATCACGAAGCTGGGACAGCAGCTTGTCCCCATCCTCCAGTAAGGAGGATGCTGGAAAACCATGAGTACCAGTCACCCTGGTCTACATTTGTTTGCCAGCAGCTTTTTTGCACAAGGAGGCAGGGATGTAGATGGAGAGCTGAAAGGCTGCAGCCGCTTTGACCATTTCCTCATTTGGAAATTGGTGCTTCCTCCAGCCCCCATTCTGATGAACACCCTGTGGTGTTGTTCAGCACCGAATAAAGATTTTGTAGTTGCTTTAAATGCAAGCTTTGCCCCTTCAGTTTTGGCCATGGAATTCAAGCCTGAGGTTCTGCCATGTAGCTTTCCTGTTTCTGCTCATCTTGTGGACACAATTTTAGCGTGCTGGGAAACATGGTCCTGGCATTTCCTGGTCCTCATGTTCACTCTTGAATGAAATCAACCCGTCCTGGAGCCAGAGCCACTGCCAGTCTCTTGGGCCCCAATTACACTGGTTTTCATGGAGAGAAGCAGATTTTCCTACCTGGTTGCCACCATGGGAGCAGTCCCAAAGGCTAATTGGTGTTACCAGTGGCTCCAGGGGACAGTCTGTGATGATGTGCCATAAGCAACAACATTTTTCAAGATAAAGGGGGTGGGAAAGCACAGTTTGCACTTCCACTCCTGATTTCTTTGTTTTGGTGATCTGGGCTGATGTTTGAGTGCAGCAGTATTTGAGAAGCAAAGAGCTTCTAGAGCTCTGAAGGTCAGATGGGCACCAAGTGTACTTCTGATATAACCTCAATTCACTTCAATAAGTTCTGTTTTGCCTTCTGCTTGTCTTGTTTCTATCTTTCTGCAGATCTCCATTCTGTCCTGCAGTTAAATGACTCATTAGACTTGTTTTCTGAGGTAGCCTGTAACATGCCAATTCACTTCTCTAATCAGATCTCTTTCCATTTGAGTTCCCCATGGACTAAACAAGCCTGACATTGCCCTTCTTGTCTACTGTTTTATCCTTTATGTGTTTACCTTTTCTCTTCCTAGTTCATGAATAAAGATGTTAAATACAAGGTCACTGGGGGCTGCTGATTTCCAAACCCAGGAGCTAGTGTTATTTCAAGATCAATTCCATTATGTGATTATGTTCTCCTTACTGAGTTTTCTCAGGGAAATAATTTGTCACAGAACAGCAGGCTCCAGCTTCCTGCAACTCTCTTAAATCAATCCCATCATTTCGCAGAAACCTTATTTTAATATCTTTCATTGTAATTGTTTAATTGTTTACTTGAAGGAGCCTTCCTGATGTATTTAGTAGCAATCAGGTTTTTAAATAGATTACTATTTTTAAACAAAAGAGCTAAAAATGCCACTCCCCATCAGTAAAGAAACACCCAAACAAATCCAGGTTTTCTGAAAAAATGATGAACTGAAAGATCTGTTGAGAACTGTCAGTCTCATGTTGATGCTGGCCAGCTCTTTGGGGTCCTTCAGGTAGTGAGTGAGGTACCTCATTTAGGGCTAGTAGGAGTTTACAATATTTTACAGGGTGAAGAGTGGGGAATGCAATGCCCTTATTTGAATCTAGGGTTGTTATCCCCATGGAGACTTTTGCAAGCATATTTTCATGTTCTTTTTCTGATGTGCTCCCTGGAGAAAACTGGATTAGCTGATCTTCAGAAACCTTAAAAACATTTTATTTTAATCTGCTGTCTTATGTTTTACATGTGTGTCCTGCATGTCCCGCTGTCCATGCTTCTGTTAGAACAGGGTGATGGGTTTGTTGAGCTCAAAGTGGTATTTCCTAGGGAGAAAAAAAAAAAGTCCCAAGAAACCCAAGTCATTGGCTTGGGATCCTGCTTCATATCGGGTATGGAGGATTCACATCAGGGTGGGAAAAATGCAAGTATGCTGTGGCTTTTTCAACAATGTCCAACTGCAGCTGTTTGTACAAGAAGGAAAAGTTGCTGCTATTTCTAGAATAGTGGTATTTTGTTGGGCTTGGAGGCTGCTGTTATCTGCACACCTGTGCCAGTGACAAGAACTCTGTCCTGACTGTGGCAGTTTTTGGTTAGCTAGAACATTTCACTCTAGAGTGAACACTTTTTGTTTAGTATCTAGCATCAAAATCCTTCTATAGGCCAGCCTACTGATGTGTTTCAGTGAAGAGACAATCACCTATAGATTTGTCTGCACCTGCAGACAGACCTACCTCTTCTGCAGAACAAGTTCTTCCTGCAGCGATAAACATGCCAGGGAGTTTAAAATGCAAAGCTATTGCTGGAATAATCACAATGGCTGATCAAAATCTGCACTTTGTTTTCCCCTCTCACCTCTGTTCCCAAGAGAAGTGTGCTTGTGCGAATGAGAAAGCAAATACCTCTGATTGTTTCCTGCATCTAGTCCAGCTTGCCTCTTTGGAAAGGCCATTTGTCCATTCTGAATCAGGAATCATGTATGGAATTAGCCCTGGATCTCCTGCTCATTCAGAATCCCCTGATCTCACCTCCCCTGTTCACTGCTTCAACAAGCTGGGTGAGCCCGGTATGTGCCATCGGAGTGTTGGTTTTTCACACGTGGTCCCTCAGTGTGGTGAAAGTAAGGCGGTAATGGAAAGAACTGCTCATGCCTCAGGGCTGGGGGAAATGCAGTGTGCCCACACTGGAAAGACACAGCCTGGGTGTTCTTTCTACTTCTTATATCATATAGGGTTGTCAATACAGGGTTGCCAAAGGTATCTTTTTTGTCCAGGCAAAAACCTCGCTATGATCACATCATGAGAAAAAACCCAGTGGCTGTAACTCCTGAAAGGACAAACAAGCACTACCTGTAAAAAAAAATAAAATAAAACAAAACAAAACCTGGTGCATTTAAATGACCAGCTGTGCATCCAGTGATGCCTTGGTCTGTAGGGTTGAATGCCTCTTCTAAAGCAGAGCTTTCCCCCATCTATTCTGAATTAACTGCAGCCATTGTTCTTTGCTCTCCTAAGGGCTATACCTATTTCTAGAGCTAATTCAAATTAGCTGTCCCAATTAATTAAAGCATCTTAATTACTGGAAAAATACAGAATCTTTATCAGGCACTCCTTGGCTGGAACACAGCCTAAGATACCACAGCTGAGCAGAAGAGAGACATTTTCTTTTATGCTTTAAATAGCTTACCAATATGAATATGTGGTTATAACCAAACTCTTAAGAGAATGAAGTTGTTTTCCCAAAGCTATAAGCCAAATGTGGATTGTTACTTCATTTCCACTCAAACTCCCACTGAAGGCAGGGTGATGTTGCCCAAGGAAGAGCTGGTTTTGTGTGGGATGACTCGCAGAGGAGATGCAAGCACATCTATAAGCAGGGGAGACTGTGAAAACATTCTTACTCGTTTCCCTGTGAGAGGAGATAGGGGTGACACACTGGAAGTAGTTGGTATTCTCCCCCTCTGCCCTCCCAGCCCTGTAGTCATTGGTTGGGCCAAAGATGGCAAGGAGGAGGGCAGGGAAGAGCCATGGTCCTCCTTGCTCAGACACCCTGCTCCAGGCACAGGTTGTGACAGCCGGTGGAGCTATCCAGACAATCTCACATGAGCCCTGCAGCTGCATGGGCTGGGCAGCAGAAGCCACACACTGATCTTCCAGCAGGACATTCACAGTTGCCTCCTCATGGAGACAATATTCTTCTCTTGCTGTTTCCAGATTCACCAACTGAACAGGATAATTTTATTTGGCCGCTAACTTCCTTCTCTTCAGGGTTCCCGGGAGTTTCTCCGTTCCTGACTGGTTCTTGCAGCTTCTCTGCTGCTCAGGGTCATCTGGCTCCCAGCAGAAATGGCTCTGAGCAGCAAAGGATGAAGGTGTTGGAGCCCCCAGGAGTTCCCTCTGAACAGCAGAAGCAAAAAAGAGAAGCATTTTTTAAGTACTCATCAGTATGACAAATACAGCGGTGCAATTTTTAGAGGACACATTAAAACAAGCAAGGTAGTTACTATGCAGTTTAATTAGCTCAGAATTTAATCACCCTTGCAACTGAGAAAAAAGACCAGAGTCTGTCTGTTTCTAAATTAGGCAGTACAAAATTCCTCAGTGCCTGTCCTGGAACATCAAGTAGGTAAATCTATATACCTTTTATCTCTCAAGCATGTGACACAATCATCCCTTTTATTCTCCATTCTATCAGTGATCCCAGTGATCCACTGGATCATTTAAAACAATTGGTAATAAACAAGATCGATTGTGAAGCCCCCTAAGTTGCAGTTTGTGCAATACTTTTTCCAGCACTTATTTTTTTCTGCTGCCATAGATAAAAATGTACTTGGATGATCAGGACAAGAGAATCGCATTTTTATTTCTGCAGTGTTTGCAGGAGAATGCCCCATCCATTCTGGTTTAGAGGGAGAGGGATGAGAAGCATTCCCCTTGTGAACACTTTGCTGTGCAAAGGCCATGCAAGATGAATAGTTTTTGGTCTGTTTTATCCACAAAGCACATAATTTCTTCCATTCTTCTTCAAGCTGTTGTGAGCTTCCTTATGCTTGTCTCAGACCAGATCCCTCTCTTCCAGGTTGCCTTCATTTTTCTTTCCTGTATTGGCTTTTGCTGAGACTGGGAAACTGTCTGATAGTCAGCTGGTGCCCCACTCAGGTGCATTAGGAAAAGAGAGAGGGCATTTTTCCAAATCGCTAAAGGCCTTGTGTTTTGCTGTATTGGATACCAGGTCCTGGGAGGTGGGAACACAACTGCACTAAGTGTTGTAGGTCCAGCTACCCTGATGGATAGCTAGGCAAGAGGAGTGCATTGAATGAACCCCAGGGACGTGAGAATAGAGCTAAGTTAGAATGCAGATCTGCAGAGTGTAACAGAGGTAGCTGGAGCTGCTCTGAATTAAAAAAAAAACACCAGCTGATGAGGGTCATTGATGTAAGGATCAGAAAATTGTAAGTAGAAACAAAGTGGACTTCAGCAAAATGTTAAGAAGAATAAATATAGTGATGAAATAACCAAGTCAAAGATGACTCCATCCAAGAGAGCTGTGTGCAATACTCAGCTTGTCAGTATCTGCTTCTCAGTGTTGGCCATCATTTAAGGTGTCTGTAGCTATACTGTTAATATGCTAATATGTCCAGCCACTACAATGGAGATTTATGGGCTGTGCATGGAATCAAGCACACCACTGTGCTAGGAGCCCTACTCTGAAAACACAGGTGAGGATACCCCATGGACACAGGAATATATATGTATGTCTGTAAAGAATAGACATATATCTATATCTATATCTATATCTATATCTATATCTATATCTATATCTATATCTATATCTATATCTATATCTATAAATGTGTGTGTGCATGTGTGCATATATGTATGAAATATATCGGAACTATTCTCTTATATTTCCAAGAGGTGTTGAGAGTTGCCTTGTCTCAAGACCCAACAAGCACAGCCACCCAGAACTAGTCAGCCTGTGTGAAGGAAGGAGGAACAGGCAATCTCCTTTTCCCAGGCTCTTCCGAGGAACAGATAATCTTATTTTCTCTCAATGAATTTCTAGAAGCTCCTTTTACCATGCTGGATTATTTAAAACTTGCTCAATTTTGCAGTAGGTTCCCTGGGATTAATATTTTAAGTGCTCCTGTAGTGAGCATCAACAAAATTTGGGAGAGGTCATTGCTGCCTTGTTGGATATTGATTTCTGTCCAATAAGAAAGCATTTTAACTGGGTTACAAAGTGTTCTTCTCTAAGATGCTTAAAATAGGACCAAGGAACCATTATGATATAAACTAATCTGCTGGACATCAAATTCAGAGATGATCCTGGAATTGTTTAGACATTGATCCTTTGTTATCTTTTCCTGTGGAGCATATTGCTCAATTCTGTTACTATTGAACTGCTGTCAGAAGGAAATTTCAGTGGGCAGCAGCAGTACAGAAAATTTAAAATTTAGCTGCTTTTCTTTTTTTTTCCTACAGAAGACTTTGGTCTTTTTGCTATTTTAACAGTAGGGGTGTGTAATCAGAGAAATTGCAGCTTTTATATATTTTTACTGCACCTCAATGGAACAAGGTTATTACTTATGGTTACTAAACCAGTCGGGCATAGAGAATGGATGTTTCAAATGTGTCACAGTGCAACTCTCATAACTGTAAAGGAGACATCAAGTTAGAGGATATCAGGAAGTTACCTAGTCCCATAGAATTGGTCAATGCAAAAATAGGGAAAAACTGGGACCCTTCTTCCCCTTCTAAGTTCATTCCTATTTGTTTACTACTTTTGAGAGCCTAGGATGAGAGGAACAATCCACAGCATGTGCAGTGTGGGCCTTGGCCAAAACCCATAGAAATCCATTGGAAAATATCTTTCTTGGGAGGTGGACTAAGCTTGGCATTAATCACAAACTGCCAAACCTTAAGTAGCTGTCTCTGTGCTAATGCAATGTTGTATTGCATAACAGGCCCTGTTCTGATTTAAATCTTCTCTTTCTTCCTGGAAGGGGCAGGTTTTATATTTTAAAGTGCCACTGGCATTAAGTCAACAGAAGCTTCCAAGAGCTGTGGGAAAATGTTCTGGGATCCATTTTGTATCTGAATATGGTCTCATTAATTTCCCAGTATTTGTGCATACTGAAAGCATTTGTGCATACTGAGAGTAGGTTTCACCAGGTGAATTAGAGCCCATCAGTGGTTCAATGCAAGACGTGGCAGATCTTTCACCTGTTGGGAGCATACAAAGGAATTTTTTTTTCAAACTGACCCCAACATCTCAGTCTAAATAACATTCTAAAACCAGTAAGGAAACTACCTGGAAAGAAGCAAAATCTTTGTGTTTCTTAGCTTGGCTCACCATCCCACTTGTGTTTGTTCTTCTCTCCTTGAATACATTAACCTTTCTTCTCCCCCCATTTCCATCCCCAGCCTGGCAGGTCACAGTGGATAGTTGTGCAGGCAGTGTTGTGGATAGCTTGGCTGTATTCTAAGAAAGCTGGAGTTACCATTTTAAAACTCTTCTTCCAATTCACAAAGACCAGGTGTTCACAGAGGCGTAGCTCTGTCCTGGCTGCATGTGGTCTCATACTGAAGGTCTAGATATAAAGCTAATGCATTCATAAAGAGACCCTGGGAGGAAATGGTTGTATTTTTTAGGAGACAAAATCTTCTTCACTTTTTAAAAAATGGGTGTTTTTTCCTCTTTGCTCAGACCACATTATATTGCCTTTTAGGGTGGGATTAGCTGGCAAAACCAGTCTAACCCAAGAGCCTTGACCACAAACCCTGGGAAGGAAATGAGGTTTTGCCATAGCTATTTCCTTGCTACCTGTATCCAGAGACAAGATACTGTGGTGAAACCTTTACTGTCCTCACTCAGTCGGTGGTTAAGGGTAGAAGTCCAGACCTAGCAGAGAAAATAGGTATCTCCCACACATTTATCTCCCGATGAAAAGCACAACCATCAGCTTGTCCCTGTGGCTCTCTAGATTGTACATGGCAACTCCATTACATTCTCCTCAGAAATGACAGCCACAGAAAACAGAGAAAAATACAGAGGAGTAAATCTTAGTTCCTGTTTGTCTCCAGGAGGGAAGAGCCTAACTTTGTGTCACAGAGAACCACCCTGTTCCGTTCAGGATGGGTGGCTTGTCCTCCTTTCCTCCAAATGGGTATTAAGGTATTTTTTGAGAACTGGCAAAGGAAAAGCACCCTTTGAAGCTAACCAGTTGGCAGGTGTTTTATCCTTTTTGCCAAAAATAATGTCTGTTAAAAGCTCTCTTCCATGGCATGAGAGACCCAGATCCAGTTATTGTCTTCTTCAGTGAGGATTGATATAGACACTTTCCATTTCCCACAACAATGTTGGGACCAACAGGCAATTAACTGTTGTGAGGGGAGGGCTAGGGAAGCACTTTCAGTCCTTCCTGTTGAACTCAGCCCATTCTTGCATTTTTACTGTTGTGTCTATGGAGTGATTTAATGTCATTTTTTCTGAAAAGGATATTTTTGATTTGGAAAGAAAATTTTGATCAAAAAATGCCAACCCTCCTAGCAGCAGACTTATTTTTAAAAACACTTTTAGGTGAGGAGGTTTCTAAAAGTCTCTGCAGACAGTAGACTCATAAATGAAATTTTCATTTTATGAAGAGACCTTGATGTCATTTTTATTATGAGTGTAAAGAAGAATACATGAGACTCTTTTGAGTGGAATGAGTGTCTCATTTCCAGCCTTAGGGAGAGAATGTATTAGAAGCAACTTTAACTATCAGTAAAGAAAAAAGAATTATATGAATTTGTTGCATATACTAATTAGTTCACATAGTTACCTTCTGTGTATGAAAAAAATCTGCAAAGAATGGGAGAATTTTGTTTGTGAAGCTTAGCTTTGTGAAATTTATGACTACAGAATTCAATAAAGTCAGTAGAGTTGAATCAAAAGAGAATTTGACTTCAAAAGAATGAATATCCCATGTCTCAACAGACCAGTTTGTCAATGGGCTGTCAGTTCCTAGAAATCAACTGCATTTGCTCTGGAAAACAGGGATAACTGTAAACAACTCTAACAGAAGCTTTAGAAAATATTACATTCTTTCATGTTTGGGTTTTCTGTTTCACGTACCCAGATCTAAATGAGGCAAAATTGCTACTGATTTGGAAAGCGTATTGGGGTGTCTCCAGGTAAAAGGGATGAGACAGGTATTGTTGGGAAGTGGAGTGAAAACAGCTGAAATAACTGAGAGCAACAAATTTTCATGTGCATTTTTTGTCATTTTTGTCTTCTAGAAATATGATGTGCTTAATGAGAACTGCTTCTCATAATACCATGTTTCCATGCACTTGGCAGCAGTACAGAGGTTATATCTTCACAGAACAATTATTTGGTGATCTGTCTGATGTGCTGCACACAAACATGGTTTTCTTTGCCCTGGACATGCTGTACCACTTCTATTCCCACTTACTTCTTCAATAAACATGCATATTGTGTCAGCAATGGAGAGCTGCCACTGGCCTCATTTCTGCAAGCTGCCTCTGAGTCTGACTCAGTGTATTTCACCAGGAGCCTGTCGATTCAGGAGAGCACTTCTCATCTCAGCAGTCCCTTAGTTTCCAGTCTGTCACCTTTGGTGAATGGTGGCATAAATGTGGATGATCACTGCAGGCACACATGACAGTAGTAGGTGTCATGTTTCTTAATATTCTACCCTTCCCAGCTGACAGCAGCAAGGCCCTTTTCTGAAGACCAGAATGCAAACATTGTGGGTTTGCTTGAATGTTTGAACTTTCTTTCTCTGTTTTTTTTTTTCTTGTTTGTTACTATGATGAAGTAACTCTAACAGTCTAGCTCTCCTGCTAGATTTTTCTTACAACAGTATTCAGGAACAGATGCCATTTCCTCATAAGATCAGATTGTTCTAAAAGTCTGTGAAGAGTCATGCAAATGTATATAATTTAATGCAAAGGTGAATCTTATGTTTGTCAGAGTGTATGGGCTGAGACTTTAACTCTTGTTAGTTGTTAAATTCTGACCCTGGAAGCCCCTAATTCACATGGTTTTCTCATGTGTTTTATTGTCCAAAAGTCTTGCAAAGTTATACCTCATGTGAATTAAAGTCTGCTAGAAACATGAAGGAGTAGTCAGAAGGACCTGCAGGAGGTGGCATGTGGGTCACAGATCAGGCCCAGGAAGGTGCTGGCAGATTCCTAAAGAGATGTGAAGTTTGAAATTCACATTTGGGGCAGAAAGCTCTGCCCAGGTATGGCTGTAAAAGTGATCCATGTAATTAAGCTGATTATGAGACAGTTTAGTACTGATGAAATCCAACTTGTGCAGGGAGCCAGCAAAAGCCTGTGTACCCCATCACATTCCAATTAAGCTCTTTTTGCTGCTGTATACACCCCATGAAAAGACATTTCATGCACAGCAAAGGCCACAAACACTCAAATTTTGTCGGTGATGCTGTTGGAGTCCAGTGTTCTCTGACCAGGCTCCTTCAGATAATCCATGAGGGGGGGTTTAAAGTTCAATATCCAATTATTAGTGTACAGACTTTTCTAGTCTTACTTGGGCTTTCACAAACAGACTTAAGAATTTAAAGCAGTGACATTAGAGCAATTCATGTTTTCATTTTTCATCCGTACACTGAAACTAATAACCTTATCATAAGCAGTAGGCAAACATAAATATACCCTAAAAAACGGTTATAAAATTTGATAAGCATCTAAGTTTATGAAAGAATTAAGCATGTCTCAGATAATTTAAAAAAAGAAATTTTTGGACATGTTCCTCTGTGCAAGTCTGGAGCTTGCTGAGAGAGCCAAGCTGATTAAACCAGATCCCTTCTGGCATTCAAGCTCCATTTGAACCTTTAAAAACCAGACAGGCACCTTGTGGATTTGCCTGCTGCACAAGTGTTTGCTCAAAAAGCCATCAAATACATTCAGGGGCAGAGAGGTCCATGAGGTGCTATTAGACCAGATATAACATCTGGCTCAAGGAGTCTCTAAGGCCTGAGATGGCAGAAATTGAGAGGGTATTTCAGAGGAATTATCCACATGTGGCAGCCCTGTCCCAACAGCCTTCTCATCGACATCTGTTTCTACTGATGCTTAAAAAGAAGCACATCCACCTTCTGTCTGATCTTGTACATCTGTTAATTCTTTTGTATTAGTCTTGGAAAGCAGGGTTAAAGTACTGTGTTGAAGAAAGAGAAGCAAACTGAAAAATACAGTATTAAAGTAGGCAGAGGCACATTACTGAAATACAGCTAACCTTGCTCAGCAGATAGAAGTCAAAATGAAAATGCTAGAAGTCAAAATGAAAATGCCTGTCTGGCAGCCTCTCACATGTAAAACCTTGTATATATAGGTTTATGTAAAAAGCTGTATATATAGAGTGCAAAATGAAGCTAATCTGTTCTTGGCAAATAAAATAGATTGGAAACCATAGAGAAGTGATTTGTTTTCCTGTGGGTGATAATTGCTTGCACTGATGTGAAGCGACCACAGGGAGGTCAGCTTTCGTGCTCGTGGATCTTAATCGAAGTCAGCTCAGCTAACAGCATGTGTGTTTTATGGAGCCCAGTTTCAGGTTTATGATGATTAATGTATTTTGTCACAGTTCTATCCTGTACCCTGGCCAAATGAGGGCTCCACTGCTCTTGGCACCATGCCTCTGCCACTTCAGAGATAATCCCTCCCTCAGAGAGCTCTCTGGATGGACCATGACTGGTGGAAGATCAGAGAACTGTGCCCTATCAGTTGGCACAGATTATTCAGTGTATGCATATGCTTTTTTAAGGAAAGGATTTTTTGGTCCTGAATTTATTTAAAGGAATCTGCTACCACTGGTATGTAGGAACACTTTGGAGAGAGGCCTTACATGTGTGAGTCAATCGAGGAGAAAAACCAGAACAGCAAAACCAGTGGGAAGAGCTGAAGAAACCTGAGTGAGGAGCAAAGCAAGACAGGTAAGATGGTACAGGATGACTGCCATATGGAGGGGCCAAACAGTGGATCTGGCTTTGGAGGAAGAATGGACAGGATACCATTAGGAAACCTGACTGGGGGAGGCAAAGAAACAAAGACCTGGGCAAACTGACACCAACTTCCAAAGCATCCATGTGAAATTATCACACTTCTTACTTTATGCTTATAGGACTGATATGGCCAAGCAAGTAACTTCAGTGTTTGACAGAGACAGGGCTCTCATGAGGGGCTGGCCAATGCAGCAGCTGTCTTTAACGTGTCTAGCTTTACTGTGCATGCACAATAAATCCTGAGGCTGGCAGGACTGACTGCTCAGGACCACCATAACAGACTCAAGCTGCAGGCAGGACCTCTGTGGTTTAGATGGTAGATTGTTTCTGGCACTCACTTTCACCTGGGGCTGAGTCAAGGCACAAACCCACCTGAGGTGCTCCCTGTAAGGTTCACAAAACATCAGTCAATGCTAAAATGGGGTGTGTGTGTGAGATATGCTCTTCCGCAGGTCATAAAAACTCAGCATCAGAATGGAGACAAAAGGAATGAAAAAAAAAAAGAAAAATTCACAGATATATCAAAACCTGGGTGCATTTTTCACATCAGGTGCATTATTTACTATTACTACCATGAACTTCAGAGGTGATGGCTGTACTTGGGGCTGCAAAAATGAATGAAGATAATGAAACACAGTCAAGGTTGTAGGAACATCCCAATCAATATGCGCTTCATGCCCTCCACCAAACCCGGCCTTGCACTCCATTTAGCAAGAAGTTCTTTTCCCCCATACTGGATAAGAAAAAGCTTTTCAATCTGTTGGAATCAAACCAGGCATTTAATTAAGTGTCTCTGTATTTGTTCAGTTAGTGAGAAAACAAGCTGTTTAGTGCAGGCTATTTTCGAGCAGGCACTACGTTAAGGGTGAGTCTGCAAATTAGGAATGGTTGTTAGAATCACTATTATAGCGATCATTCCACTCTTCCGTGTACTGCTTGTTTTGTCTCACCAGCTTCTTGTTCCATGCAACTGACTTCAATGGCTACAGTTGCATTTCTGTGTCTGTGAATGGTCCCAAACAACTGCAGTTTAATGTTGGTGAATGAAAAGCAAAAAAAAGAACTTGTTATATTAGCTTGGAGTTAGGGAAACAAAGCAACAAGTAAATAACAGTACTGGCAGGTGAACTTAGAAAGAGCTGTAATAGAACTTTTTTCATTCACAGATGTACTCAAAGAGATAACCTGATCTGTATGGAGTTGCAATGGAAAGGATTTTATGTAGGAATTTTAGAATTATTCAGCTGATTTGATCCATTCCTAGAAGAGCACAAAAACGTGACAGAAATGTTGCTAAAAGGACTACTTCATGCTTTTTGAAAACATAAGGGGTGAGTCTCTTCTTCTGAACTAGCAATTTGTCAGAAGTTACTTCTCAGCCGTGGAAAGTGAAACATTCATTTAGAGTTGGCAACTGCACAGAAATCTTCCATGTTAGGCAGTTTTTCACACAGCAATTTTTAAATTATTAAATCCTAAGGAGTAGTTTCTGTAAATTTATCCCCATTCACAGACTCAGGTGTGTGTCTTTGAGTCCAATAGTGAATTTCTGGTAAGAGAATGGTATTTCTTTATCAGATTCCTGTGTCTGTTTTATGACAATGGGATATATAAGTCAGGACACAACATATAAATTCACAGGCATGGCTAAAAAAAACGGGACAAGTTTGCTGAAAAGCTCCATGAGCCTGGCTTGCAGGGAGGAAAGGAATGGGAGCAGCCACTGTTACTCCTGGAAAGCACCACTCCTTTCAGCAGCACAGCATGGCTGGTACACACCCTCTCCTGCTGCGGCAGCTCGTCTGGCTTGCTAAAACTCAGGCATAGCAAAATAGACAAAGGGCTTGTCTTTTTCTGCTGCCCCAGCAATCTGCTGCCCTAATTACATGCTTACAACTTGCGCTGGCTCACAACCATGTGATGAATGCTGTTCCTGAGGGTTTTTAATTGGCTGAAGCAGCTCTTCATTCTTACGTCAAGAGAGGCAAGGAATAAAGCTCTAGACATCAGGAAGGGAAATAAATAAATTAGAAAATAATTTGTTTCAGCCTCAGAATGAAATTTTTATTTGTTTCCAGGCCTCCCAAGATGACGTGGACCAGAAAATTGTTACTACAGTACAGAGTCATATGTATGAGGCAGAAGATTCAGCAACTAAATCTAAGACACATCATTAGCTTTAGGGCTCCAGTAATAAAAGCTTAAACCAACAAATAGCTGTCTAAGGTATTTCAAAGAAGCCATCAGGGAAATGCTGAAAGAGACAATGTCTGTGTCCAGCCATTACTCAAAACAATGAGAATATCTCCTGAGGAATGAGAATGTATGAGCACTACACAAACTGAATTTCTCATGCCATAGCTATGAATTTACTTTATGGGGTCTCTATGGGGGTGTGGTGGTGGTGTTTGTCAGTAATGATAGAAAACTATAGGGCAACAGATTCTTTAAGACTATTAAAAATCAGCTTTGCAATCGTGTAAACCAAAAAAAATGCATTTGTGATCTCTGAAAAGAATTGCGTCTAATATTCCTCTAAATGTAGAGTCCGCATGTGGTTTGTGATTTCCTTGCTTGAAAGCCTGGAGAGCTATCTTCCTAAATTTGACAATTGACATGGTATGCTGCTATAATCATAGAATCACTCAGGCTGGAAACACCTTTAAGATCAGTCCTACTGTTAACCCAGCACTGCCACATCCACCACTAAACCATGTCCCTAAGCACCATATCTACAGGTGTTTTAAATACCTCCAGGGATGGCGACTCAGCCGCTTCCCTGCACAGCCTGTTACAATGCTTCACAGCCCTTTCAATGAGGGAATTTTTCCTGTTATCCAATCTAAACCTCCCCAGCACAACCTGAGATAATTTCCTCTTGTCGTATCACTTGTTCCTTAGGAGAAGAGACCAACCCCCAACTGGCTAGTCCCTCCTATCAGGTAGTTCTGGAGAGCAATAAGGTCTCATCCTCTTTTTCTCCAGGCTAAACAACCCCAGCTCCCTCAGCTGCTCCTCACAGGACCTGTGCTCCAGATCCTCCACCAGCTTTGTTGCAATGCTTTGGATGCATAACATGTAGAATGTTTGTCTGAAACATGTCTGTCTTTTTGCCTTGGAATAACATGTTAGTCACAAAAAAGGCCTAAATTTAATTTCCTGACTCTTGCTGGCCCAGAGGGGTCCAAATTCTTTAGACAGCTCTGCCTGCACTACCATTTGTCACAGTTGATTCTGAGGTGAAGAGGTGAACATGGAGGTAGGAGGTCTTTGAGAGCAGAAGCTGTGAATGAAGGCTCTTAGTCAACACGGAGGAAAAGTCCCAGGGGGAAAGTGTCCAGGAAGATCTATGGAAGTGGTGAGCTGAGTTGAAGGGCATGAACCAATGTGCTGAAGGGCATCACACCAACCTGCTGACAACACAAATGGTGGACAAGGATGTGCAACACAAATGGTGCAAAAAAGCTTAGGATGAAGAGGAGAAGTCTTCTGTTTACTGGACCTTGCAAAGAATGCACAGAAGTGAGGAATGGATCTTATTCCTATGAACTGGCAAAGTACCATGCAAACTTGTACCATACGAAGCAAACTTCTCTTATTGCAGCCACCAGTGTCTTCTTACCTCCATTTTTACATCAAGATTTCTCCCCATTTCACCCTTTGCTGTCTCATCAGAGGATATTTTGAGGCCTCTTGATATTCCAGCATCCAATCCTGTATGAGCATTACACAAGGAACAGATGCAGTTCCATGGTGTTTTGGGGTGTACAATCATCCATCCTCTTTCCTGATGTTGCTGCTGTTACTCCATAGGGAAATGGAGCAATATCTGCTCTGGGTCCTGTGTAAACATGATACCATAAATGCATTGCAGAAATGTGTCTGTAACAAATACTTTATTCATATCCACAATGTTTTAGCTTCTAGAGACTTGCTATTGATCATAGACACTGGCATTCAAATAAGAATTTGCCAATAACAGTCATTATATTTTTACTCCACATATTTATGTTCAATGGCAGAAAAAGCAATACATTTTTCCTTGAGACTCTTGGCAATCCAGCTCATTTGTCATTTTTAAATAGACACCTGGGGTAGATTCTGTCCAAGCAAAACAAATCAATACAGTTAGTTACACTAAGTGCATCTGAATAAGGATATCTGAAGGGAGAGAAGGATAAGGTGCTGCAGCGAAGAAAATGATGGAGGGGAGAGGTGTGTGCTGCAGGCTGGGAAAATGGCACCCAGCTTAATCTATGCCTTGGGAATGAGGAAGGGATGGAGGATCAGGAGGACTACAAAAGGGTGGGCCAGGCTGAGGAAGACACTGAAGAAAAGCCAAAGAAGAAGGCTTAGGAAAACAAGAAGATGAAGTAGTGGATCTAAGGTGAGTCCCCTGGGTTGAAGCAGAAGAACCAATGAAACACAGTCACTGGGCATGCCTGCAGGGGAATCTTGTTTCTAGTCCATTTGATTTTGGAGCAGTGGCCTGGACTTCAAACCAGCTGGGGGATTTTACAACCCATACCACTTATGCTGCTATCATGATTTTAGCGTGGCAATAATAGTCACAAGAAGAGCAGCTCATGCAACAGCCCAGCTACTGGAAATGGTGCAGAAAGAAAATAATCTTGTATGCCTATTTTTATAGAAGTAGATGATACAGAAGGGGGGGTTTGCTGTCTTTGCAAGCATTAAATTTTAGTCACTGGTGTAGGACTGGTTGACATTTTACTTTCTATTTCAAAATGTTCATGTTTGATCATGTAAAAATAATAAGCTTTCCCGTGGGGAACACAGTCCAGCTCACTTGTCATTTTAAATGGACACCTGAACAGATTCAGGTCACTGACCAATGCAGTCGGTTGGACCAAGGGCCTTAAATACATTTGGATTGGAGAAGGAAAATATGCCACATGAATGGAAATAATACAAAAGAAATAAATTGCATGCAACAGACAGGCAATCAGGAGGGATGGGAGGCTTTGTCTTCATGTGCTAGAAATAACTGAACTGATCTCCCAAGATCATCATTAAATCAGCTTTAATAATGTGTTGTCATCAAAAAGAGAAAATTGCCTCCACTCCCCAAACGAGTAGATTATGAAAAGATGCTTACAGACGGTTCACAAGGCTGCAGCTGGTTTCTTGTTCTCCTTTATTCAAAAATCAAAGATGCTGTAATTCTTCAAGATCTTTGTGAGAAAAAGAATCAGAGAGCTGCATTTGGGTTTTTACAGTGACTCTGAATCCTAGAACAATAAGCAAATGGTGGCAAAGCATCTGAAGCGTCTCACTGTGGTTCCAGAGCTCGTGTCCCTGGCAAATCCATCCTGCAGGCTGTAGGATGATCTTTGGCTGTAGTTGATCACACTACAGGTTGGACAGGGCAGGATCTGTGACGCTGCGTCTGGGAATGTGCTAGGTCCACTGAGCAGCCTAGGTTTGGCAAGAACTCCAGTAAAACTACAAAATAAGTGGTGTCTGTATGCTAAAACCTGGACGGAAAGGTAGCCCTAAGAGTGGAAGGACTGCTGATTTCTAGGGTCTGAGAAACGCCTTCCTGAGAAAGCACCTGTTCCTTTTAGAAGACGCAGGGCTTCTGTCACCCACCTCTAGACAAACCCCTTTCTGCCCTCGCTTTGGGAGGGAACTAAGAAATGTGATTTAGGGGCGGCCAGCAACACCCTGCCGCACCAGCTGCCGTCAAATCCCGAGCGGCGTTTCTGGAGAGCAGGGAGCCGCCGGAGGAGGTAAAGAGAAGGGAAGGAGGCACGGTCGTGCCACGGAGGGTTCTGCAGCCGAAACCGGGTGCCCTCCGGGCCCCGCTCCAGGGCGCATCCCCCGCTCCCGGCGCATCCCCGGCTCCCGGCGCATCCCCCGCTGCATCTCCCGCGGCGGTGACGCCCCGGGCGCGGCCGCTCGCCGCACATCTCCTCCCTCCAGTCAGTTCATCCGGATATTTTTTTTTTTTTCTCCTTTTTAACCGGCAAGTTGTTTTTTCGTTCTTTAGTTTTCCATCTATTCGGAAGTCCGGGAGCAGAGGGCGGGCACCAACCCGGTGACTCTCCCCAAATCTCCCCGGGGCGAGAGGCGCTCGCAGCCGCTCCGAGGGTGCAGCCGGCTCCCGTCGCTCCTCACCCCGGGGCCCGGCGGGCAAGCCCGGCTTGCGGAGGTACCTTGGGATGCGGTGGGGGCCGGGATCCCCGGAGCGGGGCCCGGCCGAGGTGAGGGGGTGGGCGGCTGCCGCGCCGGTGTCGCTCTGTCTCTTATTTTGGGGGAATAATTTGGTGTTTTCTCGCAAATCACAATCATCCTGCGAAGCTTTCTCATCCGGGACGGCGGTGAGCTGAGAGAAAGCTTCACCGGCGATTTTGTGTCCATGTGCTTGTTTTTACTTAATTTCTCCTCCGAAGGGAGGCGTGTGAAACCTCGCAGGCTTTCGTCGTGGGGTTTAAAGTGCTGTGGATGTTGGGGTTTCGGTGCTATGGGATTTGTGTTTGGTTGGTTGTTTTTTTTTTCCACAGCACTCAAAACATTAACCTGTCGACCTCGTCTGAAATAAATGGTAACGTGTTGGCATCTCTCAGGTTATAGTGTAAAGAAAGGTGCATGCTTACCCACCCTATGAACAAACAGGTCAGTGCCTGAAAGAAGTGGGTTTGGCGTTTCTAGTTACTTGGGAAAAGGAATTTCAGCACAGTGATTTCTATTGGTGTGCATTTAACTTAGTTAAAATGTTGGTGGCATAAAGAAGTAGAGTGTGCTTTCCTTTGCAGGCAGGAATTCTTTTTGCTTGCAGGGAAGGTGAAGAAAGTGATCCTTCCAGCGTGCTCACGTGTGGCCCAGCATAATTAACTGGGTGTAGAAAACATGTATTTATGCTGTTTCTTGCTTCAGGATGATGTTGTTTTAATAATGGAATGGAGCTGGGTTTTGATACTCAGTTAGAACCTTTCATTTGTCTTTTTGCCAACAAGTGCACAATAATAGCAAGAGTTCCTTACCTTACAACTCTGTTTAAACTGTGGAGTGAATGAACTCCTCTCTGGTATCTCTACAGATTTCACTGAATGGGCAAATGTGACTGTATTGCCTGGTGTGTGAGACTCAGAACTGAGTGTAGCCATAGATAAACCCAGCCCTGTGCTTCTGATCCAGTTCTGTGGCAAGACAGCAAAGGTGTCAGCTGTGTGATGACTTCAAGGGGTCACAGAGTGTAAGGTGCCCTTTTGATACAGAAGCAATTGTGTAAATCAGGATTTTCAGATTATCTCTGATGAAATTGTCCTGACTGCTGATGGGACAAGATTGTATGAGGAATGCCTTAAGAGACCTGCCTTTACCTTACATAGTGCCTCTCAAAAAAGATTTTTGAAAAGAGAAAAATCACCTCTGATGAAGACAAATCCCAGTACCAGGGAAGCACATGGGAAATTCAACAAACCAAGATTGCCATTTTCCAGAAATGGGAGCAGAAAATATTTAATCATTCAAAACTTAAGTGTTAAGAATCTAATAGTCATTATTGCTTTGTTTTTAAGTAATGCTTTAATTTTTCAAAGAGTTATTTATCCTGCATGTTTTCTCTTTGATGATGACTTGTTTTTTTCCAGCATTGAACATCAGTGCTTTGATCCAGGAGTGATTGGTATACATTAGGTTGTGAGCAGTTAGTTCTCTTTCAGTCACTTTATAATATTATATAGATATATCCAATTGAAATTGAACAACTGAAAGCAAAAGAAAATTACTTTTTGTCCCCCTAAAGTATTTTATCCAGGTACTTATTCATAAATGTGTAGGTAAGAATCTTCTCTCTCCTTTCAAAAAGGAATTGATCTGTATAAATACTTCTAATTAGTATGTTCTGACATTATCTGCAGGTTACAGTAGAGGTGTTAACATATTTTGTAATAGCAAAATAAAGATCTCATTTTTTCATTTGTGCACTGTGTATATGATATTTCAATGCCACAGGATAGTAAAGCAATGAAGAGAAGTAAATAGATCACCAATGTGGCTGGTAATTTTCTCTTTAAACTGACTGGTGATTAAGATGATGAAGCTATTACCAAGCCAAGAAAGAAAGTATTGGAAGAGTAGATAGGCAGTAAACAAGGAGCCCATATGGATTTAGAAAAGGGAGTTAATGAATGTAAAAAAATATATTTTGGAAGTAAGATGTGTCAAAAGACTTTCCAAAAGCCAATCTGAGATTGTCTTGCTATTTCTGTTGTGAAAACTAAGAAGGAAAGCAGTAGCTACAGGCAAAGCTCGGTATGAAGCTAGTCCCAGAACAAAACAAATTTCTTTCTTCTCTTTTGAATGTGAACATAGATGTTGGACCATGGGTACCCTGGGGTTGAAGGGCTGAAGAGCCCATGGGGTTTAGAAGCATTTATTCTGCTTTCTCCCTCAGCCCTTGGGCTCTGGTTAGAGCTAAGGACAAGGCCATGTGTTGCAGGTACAATGGGGCTGACTCAGTGTGCTCTGGCCATGGACTGGAGACCACCTTTGAGCTCCTGTCCTCAGCACAGGTTGGCACTGGTGATTGCTGAAATAGCAGGACAGTCCTGAGCAGCCACTGGTATGTACAGCAATCAGTATGGAAGAATTAGGAGATGTGACTCAGGATAGATCACGCCAGCCTACGTTGATATTCCTGTGCCAAAACAAATGGTTTCTGAAATAACAAAGGCAGGCAAGTTCTCCTTGTTGTGTTCCACTTCTAAGCTTGCCATATCCCTCCAGCTGCCTCTTTCCTCCTCAGCCCCTGGGGAGCATAAGGATTTTTGATATGTGGATTGTCAGTATTCAAAGGTACTGAATGATCTCTTGAGGTTAAGAGATGTCTGGTCAGGGACATGGAAAAGGATGAGTGGAAGTTCCAGGAAACTTCAACCACATTTGAATTCTAGGAAACTTTTCTAGAGGATATGAACATATAAATAGCTTTATTGTTAGTATGCATGTTTCATGTCACCTTGGGGTTTGTCCAACATAACTGTGTTAGATTTACTTAGATGTAGTAACTTTTCATTGCAAAATCTCTGAGTTAAAGTGCATATTTTATATTTTATGTGCAGTGCAGAGTGATAACAATAGGAGTATGCACACACACACACACACACAACACACACACACAGATTTCATCAGCAGTTAATAGAAAGATGCCTACTTTAATGTTCTAAAAAGCTCCTTTTTCATAAGCCTCCTGAAGAAGCCTACATCTCTTGTAGACACCAACCTTGCATCTTTGGCAGAAGCATTGAGCCGCACTCGGTGGAGCAGCCTCCCTCAGGTGTCTCCCTCAGGTGTGGTTGTGCCAGTGTTGTAGGAGCACAGGGGAGCGTTGGGTGAGCTCCAGCCCAGCCTGCCTGGCCACAGCCTGCGCTTCCTCAGGCATGGGAGGTGGGAAGCAGGCACCTACACATAGGCACCACCATGGAAAATGTGCAGGTGGAGCCTGGCATGGCAATACAGACACAGCCCTTCCAGACAATGAAAAAATTGTGGTTGCAAAACACCAGGCAGTTCTTGAGGAGGAGATGGAATTTCCACTAAGTAATCCAGTTAATGAAATTAGATTTTATGAGTTTCTACTGATTCAGGGCTTCAGGCTTTAAGAGAAAATAGCCAAAGCCTTTCAAATTCTCTAAGTGTTTCCCACTTTGTTGTTTCAGAATGCTCACCAGAACCCCGAGTGTTGTTGCCCAAGTGTTCCTTCTTCTAAGCATAGTCCTTGTTATTGCTATTGCAGTGATTCAGATAAATCAGCAACAGATCCTCTCCCCAGGGCTCAAGGTAAGTCTTAGAATACCTCAGAAAGGAAAACGATGTTTTGAACTGATATTTAATAATGTGCCTTTCTAAACTCATTTTTATGGGGTGATTCAAATGAGCTTCAGCCATAAATTAAGGTTTAATCTTACCATCATGGGAAAACTGAAGCTGAGAGAAAAAGAGAATTGGTCAAGAGTCAGTGGCAAAGAAGAAAAAGTATTTCTTGATTCCTTCTCTGCGGTGGCTATCACACAAATGGGAAGAATATCTCGCTCCTTCTGTTTTTTAGTTTTGCCAGAAATTGGAAGGAATTTTAAAAAACCTGGAAGTGGGAAATACCCAGAGTCTAAACTCTGCCTCCAAGCACAGCTGGGAAGTTTATGCTGATGTCTTTGCAAATTGCTCCTGTGTATCAAAAGCATTTGGGCTCTAAGTATGCACTTGATCCTTTACCACATGTTGGGACTTGCTGGATGTTAATGGAAGCAAACTAACTTCACTAAGGGGGGCAGAGCAAACTGCAAAAGACAAACTGAAATACTTTGAAGATCAGGCTTTGCCTTCTGCTGTGGAACATGTGTGCAGGTTCTTCAATGAGAGATGCGCACAACTGAAGAAAAGCTGTAGAAAATACCCTTCTAAGAAGCTGTGCAGCCTGGCATGCAGAGTTCTGTTTTTTTCCCATGATCCTTTTGTCAGATTTTTCTTTGAAGTCCCTTCTACCTTTCCACCTGCATGTGTATTTAACTGGATAGTTCACATACTGACAACGATAGGCTAATGCCTCATTGCACTTCATGGGATTAAAAACACTTTTGCCTTTGTCTGAATCATTGGTGGTGTGTGAGTCAGGCAATGAGATAAAACTGTAATTCTGATACCCGTTTTATGTGTTTGTGTGGTGTGGTAGGGGGTGTGTGCTGCGATGGTGCATGGGGCCACAGTGCCTCAAGTGTGTGCTCTGTTGAGCCCCAAATGGCTGCTTGCAGCAGCCTCACATCCCACCAATTTTCATGCAAGGCAAGACTGGACTGACACGTATCCCAGCTGAAGCCAGGATAAGGCTGAAGCCACTATCTAAAAGACAGCCTACACACCTCTTGTGTTTGTCATTAATTCAATTTCACATTCAGAATGATAAAACTGTTTACCTCACTCTTTGAGGAAGCACTGGAACCACCTAGACTATCTGGAGCTGGTTTAAGCGGGGAGGTTTGCTTACTGAATCACAGCAGCTTCACAGCTGCTTCTGTAGGAAGGCTGGTGTTTCCTCTACTGCATGTGCCTTGGCTTTGGATTTGAGTTTGGGCTGCAAGCCTGCTAATGCAGGTGGTATGGAGGACCCTGAGTTTGATTCCTGAGACATGGAGTCGTCCTCAGTGAGTAATTTACATGCACAAGAAATGCACAGTAGAAGGAGGACCTTGGTAGGCTAGTGAAACCCTCCAGTACCTGGCTGATATGATGGAGCCTGGAAACAACAGTGTCCTGAACTTATGGTTGACTAAAATTAATTATGGCAACAACATGATGAAAGCATATTTATTTTTTATAAATGGCCTTGTTCTTCTGTTACTACTGTTTGTATTACCCATGGCATAAAAGCTCTTTCTCAAGAGATATGTTGAGAGCATCCATTGTGGCCTAAGAGATAAATTATATGCTATGCCACTGGTGTTTTAAACTGTTGTTGCAAAATTGAATATTTTGGATCCTTGATGGTTGGATTATCTGAAGACTGAGCCAGTGATTAGTGAAGGAAGGGCCTGCCTATCGCACGAGGCTGGGGCACTGAAAGAACTCGTGACTCACTCATACACACCATGAAGTGAGAAGAGTGATGAAGAAAACACACACATTCTCAGTGGTGAAGTCTGCAATTGTAAACTGTGATAGCGCTGAATGTACCAGTCAAAAAAAAAAAATCTGTTTGCCTATTGCTGTTTTGTGAGCCCTAGAGAAAAAAAAACCCCACTTCATTATTGTATTTCGTTAATTTGCCCCTCGAGGTGCTTCAGTTTTCAGTACCTAAATTTTTGATGTCTCTTTTGGTGCTTAGGAAATGTTTTGCATTGTTTGTGGATGTTGTACTTGATTAAAATTTGTTCAAACCTATGTAGCTGAATTGTAGCACGGATCTAGCATAGATCCACTTTTGTGACCTCCATCTTCCCTGTTACTGGTTTAGCTTGCTAGCTTCTCTTGGCAGTTTCCAAAGTGATTGCAAGGCAGGTGGCCCATCATAACTGTGCTTGCTTTAAGGGTTTGTGCATTTCTACGTCTTCCTATTGGAATGATACTCAGGCTGAAAAGATGATTGATCCTGGGGCTTGTGCTTGCTTATCTGTTGATATTACTACTCTTCAGGATGTACCTACAAAGCCATATTCCCATAATAAGCATTTTCTTTCAAGTCATTTTGTTTCCCCCCTTCTTCCTCCTTTTTTCTTCTGGACTAGAAAACAGAACTCTGAAGCTTTTCTGCATTAATGTTGTCTCCCTGTCTTGTCTGACTAATTTAGTCCATTGAGTAGATGGTGCAGTTCTTGGATATTAGGGAATCACCTGGCCTTTGAGATGATGGAAATACTCAGCGAGACAGTTGAAGTACAAAGGAAAGAAGGGAAAAAAAGTAGTTCTGTTCTTTAATAGCTGTTAGTCTGGGATAAGGGTTTGCCTATGCTCTCACAGTGCATTTCAAAGCAGGAAGGCATTGCTTGTCCTTACAGGGCAACCAAAGGTGATCCAATGTGCAACTTGGACAGAAATCTAACATCCCTAGAAAATTTTATTCCAGCCAGTATGTCTTTGGCAGCCTGCTAAGACATGCCTTGTAGCATTCTCTCACCTTCGTAAGATGCAGCATCCTGTGTCACTTCCGGTTTTTAAATTAATCTTGGTCCTAACATGTGGCACATTTGTCACTGATCACCACTTTTTGAGGCTGCATGGGCCAGTTTGCACACAGTGAACTCACACAAATCCTGAGGAGCTTCTTGAGTCACCTCAAAACGGGTCCAACAGACCCTTCCAAAAATGAACATCTCTTTTAAGGAAGGAAGAGGCTGTACAGGAAACATAGAGGAGGAGGATGGGGAGAAAGAAAATTTAAAAAAATTGTCAGTCACATTGATTCAGATAAGCGTACCACTACTCTTTGGGATGGAAATCTCTTACTTCCAGAAGGAGGCTGGAAAATGCAGGGGAAGGAGGAAGTAGCTCAAAAAGCCCACAGTTAACTGAGGTAAAAATACTTCCATTATCCTCCAGCTCTCCTTGGGCACGATAGTTAGCTCTAAAAGTAGCGAAGTTAAAAGCTTATGTTTGGCACTTTAAGCTGACTGAGACTAGATTTAATTAGTAGTCCTTAAGCAGATTGACCATTACTGTGCTATGTTCCTCCAGGGTGCTCATCTCTTCCAAGGAGAGGAAATACACTCAAATTATCTTTGCTAAAGTAGCTACTGAAACAGAACCTGATGATGTAGTGGTTTGATAGTGTCTGTGGAGCCTTTAATCTTTTAGTGGATCAGGGTAAATATTGTCAGCATAAATATAAATGAAATTTTCATTATCTAACAGTCCTCTATGAAACAGACTAGGCTGGTATTTGCTGGTATTCTTTGGGGGCCAGCAGTTTTTAGGATTCCAGTAGAAGCTGGGAATCATCAGGTGTGGAAGCTGAATGGTTTGCCACCTGGAGCAGTGATCCTTCCCAGTCGGACTTGTTGGACCCCAGAGAGGCAGTGGGATGAAATTTATCAGCCTGCTACAGGTCCTCTTACTTTTTTGCAGACAGATGGAGGCTCTCATATTTCAGTATTGCCAGGCTCCTGGGCATCTGTCTGTTTGGAAAGAAAAAAGATGACAGAAAAATGAACCCTATACTGTGTGACTCCTAAAAATTAGGTGACTTTGGAAGAGCTAAACGTACTTTGAGGGATCATAAAGAGGATACCAAAATTGCATTTTGCTTCCCTTTATGAGATGAAATCGCCTTCCCAGTTACTACAGTTTTCTCCTGCCATAAAATATGGGAAGGGGGGAAGGAAAGACTGGTCTGGTGAGCAGCGGGACAGGATGGAGAAACCTGTACTTTAATCTCAGAGTCCAAGGGACCTGGGGCAAGTAATTGAAATCTCTCTCTTTATTTAATAAATAATCATGGGGTAATATTGATTCTCTTGCCCTCTGTGTTGTCTCATACTCTGGCACAACCTATTCTCAGAGGCAAACTCTCGGGTGGACTAAACCACTCAAAGGGGGAGGTTTACGGGGCAATTAGGAAAGAACCAGACTTGTTACATCATTCTTATTGTCGACTATTATGTACTTTACCTCTTTGCTCATAGCTTTATGGATCCCTTGTGCATCCTTGAATCTAAAGCCTGTGCTTAGATATCAAACCCTTCAGTGTTCAGGGAGTGGACTGGGATAAAGGGAAATGAACCTGCTCCAAAATCAGGTCCTAACACAGCATTATCTATTTGTCAGTGTGGGTTTTGAACCTGATGCTGAAAGGAGATGAGCATTCTCCATCCCCACTGAATTAATTATTGAAGATATGTAGTATGTTCCTTGGTTTGCAGCCAGATTCATTCTGTGCTTGGCAGTTGGATTCATGCCTAAGCGCCTAACACTAGAATTAATCTCTCTTGTAAATAATACACTGTGCATGCATTTTCTAAATGTCTGGTGGTGCAGTGAAGTGCAGCTGCATATAGGCATTTAAGCTGTCATTGTTTGTTTCTTCATCTAATGTATTCTTTTTTAATCCCCAGTATGGAATAGTCCTTGATGCTGGATCCTCTCGTACTACAGTCTATGTCTATGAGTGGCCGGCGGAAAAAGAGAACAATACAGGAGTAGTGAGCCAAACCTTCAAGTGCAACGTGAAAGGTGAGCTCGAAGGAAATTTCCTTAGTTGTTTTTAGCCTTGCTTGTATTGTTTATTTTCCTCTCCTCTCCTCTTTTCTGTGCTGCGGAGGGAAGACTGTCAAGACTATGTCTGTATCTGTCAGCACTAGTTCTTCTCCTACTGATACAGTAAAGTGGTCCAATCATTGCACCAGAGAAAGGAAATTGTAGCAAAATTTTATTTACTCCATGATAGTGCATGATTGGTGCAGACAGAATTCAATCTAAAGAGAGTCAGGACCTGTAAATGTTCAGTCCTTGTGTTTCTTCCAGAATAAGAATCTTATAAGAGTCTTATATATATATATATAAATAAAAATAGCTTGGAATAAAAAGAGTTTTAGAAGAATGGGAATCTAGCTCTTGTTAAATGTTAGTTGTTAATTAAGCTTCTCTACCCTACAGAACGAGGAAGTAGCTAATAAAATTATTGAGTAAAATAGCTAAATTGGCAGAACTTTTCTGACAGGGTGTCGTAGTTTTATCAAATATCAGACTAGGCTGACTTCTGACCACACTCCAGTATGGTTAGGCGGTTGTGGATTCCTTCATAGAAACTCTTAGTCAACTTCAGCGACATCTGACTCAGCTTTCGAAGTTATGAAAATGCCACATATTTTGTGAAAACAGATGGCCAGGTAGGGGAGGGAAATCAGGTTTTTTGTTCTCTAATAATAACTGTGGTGTGGAAAGAGAATCTTTTCCTTCTCTCTCAGTCATGATCTTGCCAAGTCTTGTGTCCCTCTTTGTGTCTGGAAATAGATGCTGGAGATGTAACCACAGAGGCCCATGAGTAACTGGGAGTAGAAGGCAATGGTTTCTTAACAGCATCAGCATTTCTATCTTCAGTGTTAAATATACATGTAGACATTCTTAGCAATTCTAGAACAAGGAAAGGAAAGCAAGTGTAACATGAACAGAAGTAATGCACTGTCATGTCTCTAATGATGATATGTCCTTACAAACTGCTGGAATGGTGGCCAACCTGCTGAGGTGAGGGATACACTCTGCTAATTCATGTCTTGACTTATTAGGAATGTTTCCCTGTAGGAATTCTGCTGAGAGAAAAAGGTACAGAGAAACTGCATTATTCTTTGTCTCAAAAACACCCAGCAGTGAGTTGTGAATTTAATTGAATTGGTTTAGATTTTGTTTTACCTCTGGGGAATACAAATAAATTACAAAACAGAGGAGTCCAAATTACTGTGAACTGAGTTCATGTCTTTAGCCATGGTCAGCCAAGTACTCCTCATCCCTGACTGTACCAAATCACCAGGGTACACTCTTCTAGTCTAGGATAACTCTGCACTGGAGGAGACTGCAGAGGGCTGTTTCATGGGAGATGTCCCCAGCTAAGCTGTGGGTGATGGTGCTGAACACATCTGTCAGTGTTTATTTAGTGACCCTCTAACCATAGTCTTCAGCACTTAAATTGAGGGATGGTTCTGGGCATAATAAAAGAAAGATTTTTGCATGCCTACTGAACTTGAAGGTCAAATGATCAACTACTCTGTGAATTCTGTGGTGATTTTATGATTTAATTTCTGCCTTTATTAAGTACCTTTGCCTTTGTGTTTAGGAACCAGCCTCAAATCCAAATCCTTTCTTTATAGTGCAGTTAATCTGACCTGGTAAGGCTCTAAGCATTGGTTAAACAGCCAGTTATCCAGAAGAAAATAGTCATTGCCTTGTGACCTGCTCTGTCTGAAAACTGGAAGATGGGAAGTTGCAGCCACCAAAGAAGTGTGAGGCAATGGCAGCTGCTGAGGATGTTGTTGCTCTGTTTTCCTCTGGTAGTAGCTTTCCTTTCAGCTTCAGACCTGTTTGGGATAGACTTAAGACTTTCAGAAAGTCTTATTTCAAAACCAGGGCTGTGAACATCTAATGATGACATGGTAATGTTTATGCTTAAATTCACACAGTCAGAAAAAGGAGTTTTGGAGTGTGAAATCTGTAAAGGCTCACATATTTTTTCTTCTGTTTCTACCAATGCTATGTGACTGAACATAAATGGTTTCTCATTTCAACTCTGTAAGAGCCACCTTTTGCTTGGCTTGGGACCAGTTGTGCAAGACATGGCTGAGGTAGATGGAGTCCTGGCAGTTGTTCTCTGTGAGGCAGTAGCTTCATGGGAGTGCCTGGATTGCTCCCCGTGCAACTTCCTCAGCTGGGGAATTTTAGTAAGGAATGTTTCATTTTCTCAACCCAAGCTGAGCCTGAACAAGTTGAGATCCTGATGGTCCTCGGAGCGTTGAGCAAGGCAGGACTTTGATGTTAATTGTTCAAATATTCCTAAGCTTTGGAAATTTGGAAAGCTGTTTACTAGTTCATGCACCAGAGCAGGCTTGTACCTCTATGAATTCAAGAGCCATTTCTGTGCATCTTGAAATGCACAGGCACCACAAACCAGTTGTTTATTCCATAAGCACTCCTAGTCTTCAGCCTTCCTACCCTTGTTTGCAGTTACAGTGAGGGGGAGGAAGGGGGAAATGTCTTTCTCTTAACACCTGTTTGCTAATTGGGCTAATTTGTACTTGGCAAAGCAGGATGAAATCTATCTCCTTGTTCTCTTTCAGGCCCTGGTATATCCAGCTATGAGAGTAGCCCTGGAGCTCTTGCCAAGCCTCTTGATGACTGTCTGAATAAAGTCAAGGAAAGAATACCAGTTCATCTGCATAAAAACACTTCTGTTTATCTGGGGGCTACAGCTGGCATGAGACTGCTGAGGTATGGCAGAAACTTGAACTACTCTATATGCATACTAGCATAGCAGGCTGTGAAAACAGAATGTGAAAAATGTACTGGATGCATTTTTACCCACTGGAAATTGGCCATCTCAAAAGGAAATGGAGCCCAGCCAATTTAATTTAATTAACTTTTTTGATAGGGAAAGCGTGCCTGCATAAAACCCCTCTGTTATGCTGTATTGAAAAGAAACTTGCTTTATTTTGGAGAAGGCAAGAGTTTAATTTTCTCTTTCACATCTGTCACAAAAGACAGTGTTATGTAAACAGATAATGTTTGTGCACATCCATGGGCAGCAAAGGCAGATAGAAGCTAGACACTGCATTCTGAGTGTGGATGTGATCTGATGTGATGCAGCTTTTGGGGTCTGTCTGTGGCTTTAGCCCTGGTACAAACTGGCGTCATTATATTTGTTCTGTGGCTAAACAGAACTGGAAGAAAGATTCCAGAACTGTTTTAACAAGAAGCTGTCATACAAACACTCCGTTCATTAAGAATAAAGGTGTATATAAGGAAAAAAAAAGCCACCCAAGAACCTGCATGATAAAGAGTGAAGTTGGTACAAACTGAAGGAGTTGCTCGCTGAAACAGCCCTGGATACAACCCTATCATAAGCTTCCCCTTTAGGTAAACTATGTCTATTTCATTTATTAGGTGATTGTAGGAGTTTTCTTGAATTGCTAGTCAGTGAACAATAAACATGAAATTGCCTTTCCAGATGCTCAGTGTCTCATGTTTTGTGAATTGCTTAGGTTGCAAAATGAATCGGCAGCCAATGAAGTCCTTGCAAGCATTCACAACTACTTCAGAACACAACCTTTTGAATTTAGGGGAGCGCAGATCATAACTGGGCCAGAGGAAGGGGTGTATGGATGGATAACGGCCAACTATTTAATGGGCAATTTCTTAGAGGTGTGTGGAAAAACTGCATGATTTTCTTTTTACTGTTTCTCTCTTATAAATGAGAAGTTTGAGAGGACATGCCTGTTAAAGTGTCATAGTTGCAACTTGTTTTCCCCTGGAGTCTCTAACGGTCTTTTTGTGGCAGCAGAAGGGCAAACATAAATCAAAGAACATGTTGTTATAGGAATGGGATGTGGCAAAGGCAAAATTGTTGATCCATAAAAAAGAGCTCTTCTCTAAATGACATTGGGTGCCTTACCTACAACCAAAAAGTTAGATCGCTCTTAAATGCATTGGTATGTTAAGTGTGACAGGTGTTGATTGTCTTGACAGTGGTGCCAGCTAAAGATCTTTTCTTCTGCTTATTTGCTGTCCCTGCTGCCCTACTGGTGAAGGACCTGCCTGGCTTAGGGTCTCTAAATTGTTTGGCAGTGTTGGCTCACTTGTCTTAAGCAGACAAGACTGTTTTAAGCACTGAAGGTGGTCAAATATGCCTCTGCTGAGCCATAAATCATTCATACTCATTCCAAGACTGCTGAAAAGCTGCAGGCTATGAGCAGCAGGCTGCCACACCAACTGTCTTGTGCAGACCAAGTGATACCAATATAAACATACTCATGATGTTCTTGAAGTTGGAATAGGGTCAGGCAGGAGCCTCATAGCAGAGAGGGAGTCAGATGTGTTGGAAGATCCCTTTTTAGGTACAGGTATTCAGTGTGATTTCATTCAGAGTAAAAGCTGTACCAAGATGACCCACAACCACTCATCTGCATTTGTGGCAGGAGTGTGCTGCCCACAGCATCAACAGCACTTCTGCCAGATTGTCTTAGTAGGCTGAAATGAATTTCATCCAGTACTGCTGAGTATTGCTAGCTGCCCTGACTGAATGGTTCCTATCAGATCGTGGCCATTAAATAAGCAGGAATTACTTGTTGTCCCTGTGAGCAATAGCTCATGGTGAACGTGCAATATTAAGAAATAAATTATTGGAATTATGCATCCTGTAAGAGTTTTTCTCGTTGTGTGTATTTCATGCAACAAAGTGGCATAATGAACTTCAAGGTGTTGCCAGTCTTCTATCACATGAATTTTAATAATCCAAATATCAAATTCCATATGGAAAATTCATAAAAAAGGACTGCAAGATGCTGTGGAACCAGTTTAGTCTAGAGAGTTCTGTGAAGAAATATGTGTGGAATATCACTAGTAGAAGAGAGAAATTCTGACCTTTCTTGTGACAACGGGCTAACAGTCAAATTCTGTGAAGGATGGTTTATGGGAATTTTTCACTGTAGAATTTTATTGTGAGTCTATTTGCTAGCCCATAAACCCCATTGTTTCCCTTCTTGTGTATACATTCATCTCATTCATGCTCACTGGGCAAATATTGACGTAGATAACCATAGAAAATCTGTATTTGGCACTGTGACTATGTAGATCAAATACAGAATTTGGGGAATACTTTGGGTAACAGGGAAAAATGCCATCTGAATGCAACAGACTGCAGTTTCAATGGAGGAAATGTTCAGATTAAGGGTCCTTGTTCTCTTGACTTTGATGGAGCTTTCATCTGACTTTTTTGCATTCTTCACTCTATTTTCACTCTCTTTTCATTCTCCATTTCTGTGATCTCTTAGTATTCTATTCCTTTAATATTTCTTCTTGCCTTGAAATGAGCAAATCTTGATACCATTTCCATCCAGATTTGCTCAAGTTCTCATGGGTATCTGAACTTCAATTCCCTATGTTCTAGGATAGGCATTGCTCTCGCTAGTCCTATGCTTGGATCATTGTGCTGTCCAATTGAATTGAACATTATGCTGCATTTGTTTTATTCGTTTTCCCATCTTTGAAGATCACTTCACTCTCTGAAAATACATCCTTCTTACGTAAAAACATCTGCATGTTTTCCTTATTGTTACTGTTTTTTTTTAAGAGTGCAAGACAGAGAAGGAGGAGAAGTTTCAAGAGTTAAAGAGTAGAAAAGCTTGAGGGGAGAACAAGCAGATGATATTTCTAATTTTCCTTTTTAAAAATTTTACATGTAGAGAAACCTTTGGAGGACATGGGTCCATCCTTACAGAAAAGAGACTATGGGTGCACTGGACCTTGGAGGAGCTTCCACTCAAATTTCATTTATCCCTGAGGACCCTGAGGAGCACTTCAATAGCACCTTGCAAGTGAAGTTGTATGGTTACAACTACAATGTCTACACTCACAGCTACCAGTGCTACGGGAGAGATGAAGCTGAGAAAAGGCTTTTAGCATTGCTGCTCCAGGTCTGTTTAAGACCCTTTGCTATGCTGCTCTTGCAAGTGTTCAGTAATTGTCTGAGCAGGGTCTTAGGCTTGTGTTCTCTTCCCTTTGCTGGAGTCTGGAGACTCCAATAAGAGCTCAGTTGTGCTTTGCTGTGGCCAAACACACTTAGGTTTCATACAAAGAACTTCATATTTGTTAAAAATTAGTGAGAGTTCCATTCCATTTGACACAAAGGCCTTGTAATATTTTGCTGATCTTGTCAATGACTTCTGGAGAAAGGAGTTCCCATGAATTACAGTGATCAGCAGTGTTGTGCTGACCAGTCATGTCAATAAACAAAAATACATGCATCTGCAGTTTAAAGATTCCTGTAGTTCATGCCAAATTAGGTCTTTCTTCTTTTGACTAGTATTTATTATATGGGGTTCCTTGTTTGTTTCTGTTTGATTCTTTTTCCCTCCAGAAATCAAACGCCAGTGCCAGCGTGGATAATCCCTGTTACCCTCAAAACTATAATACAGCATTAACGATGAAGTACTTCCTTGGCAGCCTTTGTACACAGTCTCTGAGACCAGCAAATTACTACCCAAACCAGATTGTGAATTTCCATGGAACAGGACACCCAGGTCTGTGCCAGGAGATGGTTTCTTTACTGTTTAACTTCACTGCTTGCAGAGACAGAGAGGAATGTCCATTTATTGGAATACATCAGCCAAAAGCAAAAGGGAATTTTGTGGTAGGTTTGCAAACACAGTGTATTTATTTTTGAGTTGGCTTGCTTTGGATTTCTGTTGTTCTGAAAGTAACCTGTCATCCACTCCTTTTCTATAGGCTTTCTCTGGATTCTACTATACAATTAATGCTTTGAATTTATCTGGGCACTTTTCCCTAGATGACTTCAATTCAAGTATGTGGTTTTTCTGTTCACAGAGCTGGGCACAGGTAATTGCATTGGTTGGTTGGTTGGTTGGTTTGTTTTTGGTGTTGTTGGGGTTTTTCTTTTCCATTTTAAACCCTTAAAGAGGAATATAAAAATAATATTGACTGGCTATGTGTTCAGAACCTTTCAGAAGGTCTGTATCAACCCAGCATTTGTTTTTCCATTGTGCTTCAAACCATGTAGTATTTCTGTCATGCTTAACACTTGGAATAGGTTTCAAAATTTCATTTCACAGTTCTAACCATGCTGTAGAGATGGTTAACATCCATAACATAACATCCTCAGTCTTCAATGTGCAGTTTTATGTTTATTTTCATTGTTTACTACATAAGCTATTTCACTTTTAGAGTCTTTCTGAAATCCTGTATCTAGTTGCCTACACGTTTACTTGGTGTTTCTGAAAAATGTTACTAACGTCTAATTAGAACCCAAATATTCTCTAGTTTAAAAACCCCAAAGCATTTGCTTTTTCCATAATTAAAATGTTTTTTTAAAAAAAACCCTTTTGCTTTCAGCTCCAGTTTATGCTGCCCAAATTTGAAGAAATATATGCTAGATCCTACTGTTTTTCAGCCAATTTCATTTATTACTTGCTTGTACATGGTTACAACTTCAATGCAGAAACTTGGCCACAGATACATTTTCAAAAGGAGGTGAGTAATAATAATTTTCTCTTACTGTCATTTTGATCCAAAGAGGTCGAGGAGGAGACAGAAGATGCAGCAGCCTGCAAAAACAGAATGGTTATAAACAGCCTTAATAAATGACTGTCAAATGTTTGGCACAAGACAAAGCCACTTTTCAAACCTCAGGAGCAATCTCAGCCCATTTTCAGGGGTTGCAGCATTACTTGGAGATGCTACACAGAATCTTTTAATGAGCTTTTAGCAAAGATCAAACATTTGTGTTTTAAACATTTCCCCAGTATTTTGCTCTAGGCAGTTATCTGCCTAAAGCAGCTCACCAGTCAAGGTCAGTTTGAGCTAACCCTGAGAGCAGAACTCTGCTTTGCTGTCTCCCGGCAGAGCCTTGGAGAAACTGGCAAAGTGGTTTGTAGTCAGTGAGTGGTGATGAAGCAACTAGGACAGTTTTCATCCTCACCCAGCTCATCCATCTGTGCCCTAATCTGGCTTTCTGGAATAAGAATGCGTTTTGACGGGGTATTGCCTTTCAGGTGACAGAGAGAGAAGGCTTACAATATCTGTGCAATAAATGCTTTTATTTTCCTCTCTGGTACTGCACAAAGCCTTACTCTAAAACCCTATCCCAGACTGTCTCCTAATGTCCATATAGTTTGGAAATGCTTCAGCACTTGCATGCAAAGCCAACTAAAGAATAGGCTGTAGATCTTCATGGTGTATTCTTAAATCCCCTTAGACGCAGGGGATGCTGGCAAAGCTGTGAATGAGAAATCAAAAGCAATGTTTTCTGAACAGTCATACGTATTATTCGTGCACTAAGGAATCAAGTAGGATTTTCTTGCCTTATTTTGACCTCTGGTGGACAATCATTAGCAGCTCTGGAGGAGTGTCCAATGTTTAGCTGTTCCACCAGAAAAACAGCATAGAGTTTACTTTGAGATTTTAATCTGGACTGGGCAGGGGAGTGAGGCATGGATTTGTCTTGATATTTAAATATATATTGTATTGTCCCCAGCAGACAGGCGCAAACAGAAACAGCAACATTTTCCTGTATTTAGCCAACACTATAAAAATACTGAGCAAAACAAAACCCCAAAAGGCTAATTTAAAATTAATACCTTTGTTGCCTAGATTTTACACTTGGGTAATCATGAAACTCCAAAAGGCAAAACTACATTCTATTAATTAGATCTACCCCTACTAAAATAGTAAGATCTAATGTTGGCTGATCAACTAAGATACCCCAGAGATAACAGCACAATCTCACAATGACTGGAGGGTGGGTTTTTTGTTTATGCTAGGAGTATATATTTCCTTTTAATTAGTGAACACAACCAATGAAAAGAACCTCGGCCTAATGCTAAGATCTGAGTGAGATCCAGAGCTAGATGTTTTGCAAAAACTAAAAGTTTTAAACTTCGTGATGAGAGGAAGACAAAGGACACTTTACCTTTTGATCCTGTGCTTATCAAGTGCCAGGATGATGACTTAATGAAAGGGACAGTGGTAAACTCTGTTGCTCAAACTAGAAGCGGAAAAAGACAGCAAAGCAGGAGGACCATGGAGCAAATACAAACATACCCCCTTTGCTATTGTTTTGTCCATTTTGAAGTAGTGTTTCATTTGTTTATTTTTTAAATGGAAGAACCTAGTTTTGGTTTATTTGCAGGCTCAAAACTAAATGTGGAATAAAAGATGATAAACAGCATTCCTATTTTGGGAACTTTATCCTGGCTTCCTCTTTGTCCATTTTGGTGAAACTATTTGTGGGGCATTTTTTGTTTGCTTGAACTCAAATGACATCCTGGGGTTTCGCTAAGGTGAGGGGCTAATTTTAGGAATTGGCATAGTAGTCATGGGGTTTTCTAGGGTTTTCTATTTGTTTAAAATGTGTTTCTTGCACACAAAATTGCATAACTAGCTGTCTGCATATAGACCACCCATCTTTGTACTCACCCAATACCTGTGTCTCACTTCTTTAGCCCAGTGATCAATTTTATTACCATCCTGTGGAACTACAGAAAAAGGGTAATTTAAAATGGTTCTGTATCTTCTTTGTATATACCACTAAAGATTTCTCCTTGCTAATTTAAAGGATAGTTGCCATTAACAGCAGTTGAGCTTTCGGAGTCCACTCTCTTTGACTGAAAATTCCATGGGAATAGGACTCTTCTGTCTTTATTTCAGGTTGGTAACAGCAGTATAGCATGGTCACTCGGTTACATGTTAAGCCTCACCAACATGATTCCAGCAGAAGGAAAGCTGATCCAGTTACCTCTGAAACCTTCCCTGTTTGCTGGGCTCCTCGTCTTCCTCACAGCTACAGCACTGCTGTGTCTCCTCTTCCTTGTCTACTCGTGTATTGTATCGCATCATCGGAAGAACATCCCTCGCGTTGAACACATATTTATTCCAGAATGAATGAACTTTGCTGAAGACAAAACAAAAACTTTATAGTGCTATTAAGTAGAACTTTATTTTGCCCCCAATTTTTCAAAAATTTATACAGCAAAAATGACCTCTGGACCAGAAGCATAAATAGAGAAGAGGCACAAAGGAAATCTGTGATACGGTGAACTGGAGTGCTTTTGAAATATTTTGATAATTGTTTCTGTAAACCTGATTTGTCCAGTGTGCAGCAGAGATAACATGTCACTTTGCTTTATAAGGCATTACCTGACTTTTCCCGCCAGGTATGCCTTTTGTTCATTAACTCTGTGCTAACTGGTGAGCTCAAATAGTGATGGACTTGATCACAGTGGCAATTAAACAAGCAGTATCAACTATGGGAGGTGGGAACATGTTAGCTGTCCTTGTGTGCAGTGCTGACACTAAAAGCCCTGAAGTAACCTAATTTCTGAAACTGGAACAAGCACTGGATAATGACAAGAACTGAAAGGAAGAGCTGTGGTAGAATTGTTTTTATTGCTGTTCCAAATGGATTGATCCCCATCACAAAAAGATGTAATAAACTGTCAACACCTCTCAGGACTTTTGAGCCTGTCTTAAACAGAGCTGTATCTTTTGGTACCAAGGAGACCCCAAAATGCCTTTGGTGTGGTACATAAGATTTGCTTTGGAGGTGGAACAAAATGCTTTCACACTTTAGTAACTGAACCTAAATTTAAATATCTCATAGTTGCCTCCAGAAGACATTGGAGTTTTCAGTGTCCTACTTTCACAGAAATGCTTTTTGCAGGATCTAGAACTGAAAGGGTCCCTGGGAGAGACAGGGAAGTCGACCACACTTGGGAATGTGTACAAACCAGAGGTTATTTATCTTTNAGGATCAGGGTGAGAATGGAAGGGTAAAAGCTGGAAGACTCCTGAGTTGAGATAAAGACACTTTAATAGGGAAAGTAAAAACCACACACACACAGAAATAAATAAAAACAAATAATTAATTCATTGTTCCTCATGGGCAGGCTGCTGTTCAGCCATTTCCAGAAAAGCAGGGCTCCATCATATCTAGCGGTTGGTGACTTGGGAACGCAAACACCATCACTCCAAATGTCCCCCCCCTTTTCTCCTTCTTCTCCCCACTTTATACACTGAGNAATGGTTCTGTATCTTCTTTGTATATACCACTAAAGATTTCTCCTTGCTAATTTAAAGGATAGTTGCCATTAACAGCAGTTGAGCTTTCGGAGTCCACTCTCTTTGACTGAAAATTCCATGGGAATAGGACTCTTCTGTCTTTATTTCAGGTTGGTAACAGCAGTATAGCATGGTCACTCGGTTACATGTTAAGCCTCACCAACATGATTCCAGCAGAAGGAAAGCTGATCCAGTTACCTCTGAAACCTTCCCTGTTTGCTGGGCTCCTCGTCTTCCTCACAGCTACAGCACTGCTGTGTCTCCTCTTCCTTGTCTACTCGTGTATTGTATCGCATCATCGGAAGAACATCCCTCGCGTTGAACACATATTTATTCCAGAATGAATGAACTTTGCTGAAGACAAAACAAAAACTTTATAGTGCTATTAAGTAGAACTTTATTTTGCCCCCAATTTTTCAAAAATTTATACAGCAAAAATGACCTCTGGACCAGAAGCATAAATAGAGAAGAGGCACAAAGGAAATCTGTGATACGGTGAACTGGAGTGCTTTTGAAATATTTTGATAATTGTTTCTGTAAACCTGATTTGTCCAGTGTGCAGCAGAGATAACATGTCACTTTGCTTTATAAGGCATTACCTGACTTTTCCCGCCAGGTATGCCTTTTGTTCATTAACTCTGTGCTAACTGGTGAGCTCAAATAGTGATGGACTTGATCACAGTGGCAATTAAACAAGCAGTATCAACTATGGGAGGTGGGAACATGTTAGCTGTCCTTGTGTGCAGTGCTGACACTAAAAGCCCTGAAGTAACCTAATTTCTGAAACTGGAACAAGCACTGGATAATGACAAGAACTGAAAGGAAGAGCTGTGGTAGAATTGTTTTTATTGCTGTTCCAAATGGATTGATCCCCATCACAAAAAGATGTAATAAACTGTCAACACCTCTCAGGACTTTTGAGCCTGTCTTAAACAGAGCTGTATCTTTTGGTACCAAGGAGACCCCAAAATGCCTTTGGTGTGGTACATAAGATTTGCTTTGGAGGTGGAACAAAATGCTTTCACACTTTAGTAACTGAACCTAAATTTAAATATCTCATAGTTGCCTCCAGAAGACATTGGAGTTTTCAGTGTCCTACTTTCACAGAAATGCTTTTTGCAGGATCTAGAACTGAAAGGGTCCCTGGGAGAGACAGGGAAGTCGACCACACTTGGGAATGTGTACAAACCAGAGGTTATTTATCTTTTTATACTCTTCAGTGCCTGCATATGAAGATTAATAAAATTGTGAAAAGTTAAGCCAAGTGTACTTCTAATTTTTAGCAAGTTTTTCCCCCCTCTACCAGTATTTTCATGCTGGTAGAAAAGCTATTGTTAAAAGAGGGATATGAAATCTCTGAAATGCTCTTCTACGGGGTGGAAATTTGCAAGCTGCAAAACTGATCCAGGTTCTGAAGTGGACAGGACTCATATCTGGAATGCCATGTTGTCAGCAAGAAAATCGTGATGGGCAGAAGCAAGCCACTCTTCCTTTTTAAAATTTATTTAAAA